>JAIUZE010020351.1:0-10382 GCA_022085475.1 Heliosperma pusillum
GGGTCAGTTTGTAAAACGATTTGCGAATTTTCGTTAAACGTGATCGATAAAGTTAATAAAATCTAGATATTTGATTAGTTTATCAAAACAATTAAAAATCTTTTATGGTGAGGGGAAAGCGGATTGACACGCGCGTGTGACTCATGCCAAAGTCGAGTTTCGATCTTGTTTCGCGCTTTTCGATGAGTCGGGAATAGTTAAATGACGTTCGGTTAAAACCGTAAACGTTATTCTTTAAATTCCGAATAAATTCAAAATAATTATATTAAATTATGATAAATCTTAATAAATCTAAATAAAAATAAATCAAAAATATTATTTTTTTAAATAAAATTTCGGTCTTCATACTTATGAGACGAGTGGGGAAAAGTCAACGGAAGTCAAAGTTGACTGAAAAGTCGAGAAAAGTCGAAGATGACTTAAAAGTCAAGAAAAGTTTAGGACGACTTAAAAGTCAAGAAAAAGTCAATGACGACTTTAAAAGTCAAGGAAAAGTCAAAGACGACTTAAAAGTCAAGAAAAGTCAAAGATGACTAAAAACGGTCTTTTCATGGAATCCCTCAAAAATTCCAAATACGAACGCGGAATTTCAAAATAAGACTCGGAACAAAAATTCCTATTTTAAAAACTTAAGTTCTACTGAAAAGTGTTAGTAAATATTTTAACTAGAAAAATCGGCATTTTTCGGGTTGTTACACACAAACGCTTTGTTCTCGTGGCCATTGTAGGATTATTGAGCACTTGTTTCATTTGGATAACTTATAAATTAGGTACGCTACCTATCCATATCGTATATGAAATAAAATCCGACTGTTTTAAATGTGCTTTGATATGGTGGGAAAAGAAATAGCAGACAAAAATAATAAGATCCCAAGGTTAGTCATGTGTTTCAGTTTGACTTGACAAAGACAAAACCATATCGTATAAGGTTATGTTTCTCTATGCAACAACACATTATCTCATAATGTGTGTTAGAGAAGTTAACTCGTGAAACTATTTCACAATACTTTTGGTGAAAATCAAAGTCAATGCTTAGATATTTATAGTTACGATTTAGTCGTAAGTCCTTGATCTAATACTCTTAGTGGTTAAGTACTATACATTGAAGCTCTTTGAACTTTTCAAATATTTCTCTTAGCACCTCATTAAGTAGAATCAAACACAATATCTACTTAAATCGTCGGTAAATAAAGTTAAGAAGTCATTACCATCTCTGGTTGTGTTTGTTATTGGACCACGCATATTCATATGTAATAAGGCCAATAACTCACTAGTTTGATTTCCTTTTCAATAAAAAGGGCACGAATCATCTTGTCTTGAATACAATATTCGCATACACCATAAGATTCAAAATCAAATGTTTTAGGGATACTAGTCAATACTAGCCTTTTAATGTCCTAAACAGTCCAGAATCAAGATTAGATCTGGGTCACCAATTTTGAGCCTTTTACAATCTATATGACAAATAATTTCTAGTTTAGTCAAGAATATAATTACCTTTGATTGGTATGGGATAACCATTGACCAAGTATAGGCATAAAAAGATACAACGCTTGTTCTATTCACAAAAGTGAAACACTTGTGTTGTACACTAAAGTGGATACTATATTTTTCATTTAGAGGTCATGTACATAATAACTTTTATTAAAGTATACCTCTAAATCCAAAACTAGATTGATCACATTATAACTTTTATATGTCTCTACAGAAATAAAAACTACAATAGTTCTATTTCCCTTGTAGGTCGACATTTAATCATAGCTAGTCGTCGCACGAATCATTATTATATGCATTGAATACATTGATGAGAACCATAATAGGTATCTAATACCCAAAAATTGCATTTAGCAAAATAAATGTTGATCATATAGATATTATGGATGAAAATACTTTTAGGTGTAGTACACCCAATTTCTATTTCTCCAGAAAACTTGGGTTATATTCTATTCTAGTGTGTTACACTGTAATAATAGAATCATCATAAGTTGGGTTCGACACCTTGCTTGGGTTTGAATTTTGCTATTCAAAATAGCCTTGCCTTTTTCCCTCGCCTTATGCCAACATCGTGCCAACCTACTCTTGAACCTCGTCCTATTCCTAACAGTCAAGAATAAAACATCATTCTTAGAGCTCCCACTCACTTTCATGAACCTCTACTTAGACAAGTAGATTAGAATTATTATGAAGACCATTCTTCATTTCATTCATGGTTTTAGTTTCAAAAAGGATAAACCTTTCATGAAGTGACTACGGTATTTGGTTATTCACAATTTTAAATATATCGAGAAACCTAGTCGTCCCAACTGATTTCGCCTCTTTTGAGGTAAGCCTCGATAAGGAGCATTATGACGACATACCAAAAATAAAAATATTTTCGTTGGAGCGAAAAGATTGATGTACCATTGTTATGAGAAGACGTCACTAAAAATCAAAATGTTTTTGACTAAGTGTGACTTATTTATATACTCTTCATAAGAGACATTTTCAATGGTGAATATGAGGATCAAAAGATAAAATTCATTTTGTCTTTGGTTATGGTGATATAAACGGAGATTTAAATTGCAATAAAAATGATACCGTATGAATTAATGGAAACTTATTTCCACGACTGAACGGATTTACAAGTTTGTAGAAGGATAACATATTTGTCATTTGCGCGTATAAAATAAATATCAACGGAAAATAAACATTCATTGCTTATATATAATTCACTTGTAAAACAATTTTAACAAGTCACACATATGATGACCTCTCGCGAAATTATATAAGTGATTCCGAGACCCGCATTTTAGATAAAAATTAACATGTTATGCCACTTTTATGTAATAAACGGTAAGTAAACATTTTGACTAATTCTACCCCTAGAACTCTCGGTCGATGGATTTCAACCAAATCCATCTCCTAGTCCCGGGATAACGCTTATCCCGTTGACTCAAACCCAATTTAGGCGTGTGATCGCATCACCCTACTTACCTACTTACCCGCGGTAAAAAGGGTCCACCTTGTGGTTGCCCTAATGAACACGGGGTTCATAGGTGCTTCAATTGGTAAGGCTAAATGTCAATTTCTTTTAAGTTATGTGAGAGGTCTTGTCAATTTAGTTATTAATTCCCTATAAGTGAACTAAATCGGTTTTAGGGATTTTATCGATTTTTCACCATTAAAAATCACTAATGAACACTTCAATCGTATTTAAGCTCAAACTAATTATCTAAACTGATTTAGAACTCAAAATTAGTCCCCACTAACTTTGTTTGTATTTAATTAGTTCGAATTGATCATATTTGCTAACTATAGAGTTGAATCATAACATTTATGAAACAAACCCGAAATAAAATATAGAACTCATAAAAATTTGTAACCTAAAATTTTGTACATTCTGGAACATTTCCAGGAACTCTAAAAACCAGAAAAATTTGCCCAAAAAGTTTGAATAAGTTTTATGAACAAATAACTTAGCATTCAACGGTTTTATCAAATAAAAAACATTAAATATAGTAAAATAGTGAATCAAATTATAAAATATTACCAAGATGATATAAATCTGATTATGAAATGTTCCAAAAAATTTCAAGACCAGAAAAAGAAATTTCAATTTTATGAACATAATAATATCACTTTATTGACTTTTATCTCATAAAAATCAATAATCATGCAAAACTTAATTAAAAGTCACGAGAGTTTACATACTCTATGTACAACATACATGTGAGATCATATAAAAGTTTCATGGCCAGAATTAACATGCAACTATTTTAGTTAAGTTTTAACATAAAACATACATATTAACATGATTTAAAGGCCATAAATCAAAATAAATAGAAAATCAATCCCTAAAATCACCAAATTTGACCACAATCATTTTGTGGTCAGTAGGTATGCATGAAAATCAAAAATTTCGTGCAAACCAATTTTTAACACAAATTTTCAATTTTACCCAAGTTATCGTATAACTCGATTTTAATGCTTAAAATCAACATGCATGTAACAATTGAGCTCTGATACCACATGAAAGTCCTAGACCTCTAATTAGACTCTTCTAATTAGTTCATTAATTTAAATTAACTTAATGATTTAGGATCTAGTTATCATGCATGCAAATATAAAAGCATAAAACAAAAGATAAGATGAAAACATCCTTCTTATTTTTCGCTTCAATGGGCACAATAAGAACTCCTTGTTATTGTTCATGAGCATGAAATTAATGGATGATCCCCCATAAAATAATCTCCAAAGTAGCAGGTCTCCTTCTTGTTGCACCCAAGAATCAACCCAAATAATCTTAACTTATTATTAAGTAGATAATAAGTAAGACATTATACTACTAATATCACTATATTACTACTCTAGTAATATGTAGATAATATTAGTGTTTATGAGAATTTAGAGAGAAGTTTAGGATTTTAGAGAGATATCTAAAACAAGTGAAAAATGAATGAGCAAAATGAAATGAACAACCAAGTGCACTATATAAGGGCACTTGGCCGGTCATGCCATCACCAATATGGTGATTATTTTGCTTATTATATTCTCCTGCAGATGACTTGAGTGTGGGTAAGAAAATGATAATGATCATGTGTCATAACATGTCATAATAACTTGGTGGAGTGTGGAGATTGTAGAGTAAAATCACTAGTGATTTTGTCTACAAAAAATTGGTGCACATGAGTCCACAATGGAACATTTTGATTTTTGATATTTGTCCCATAAATACTTATAATCATATGTTTAATTATCTTGTATAATTAGATGTTAATTTGATCATATAACAATTATATGACACAAATTAATAAACAACATGTACTTAACTTTTTAAGTGATATTTTATCATTATATCAATATATAACGGGTCCCACAATGCCCAATTAATTTATTTTACAACTCTTTGTAAATATAATTAACTAATTACCTGTACCTCAAAATATATGCATAACCTCAACTAATTTAAGAATTAACGATTAATCGCTAAATTAAATCTTGTTTAATCGTATTAAAATAAGACGTAAAATTTATTCAGTCATTTATCGTATAATTGACTAATAAACTTAAGTGGAATGAGTTCCTAACTCAATTTCCAATAAATAACTCTCGTAACTCAACGTACATATAAAATATATGTAATGCCCTAATTAAATTGTATCATATACAAATAATTCGTATTCTATTTGGGTCTCTTCCTATAGGTGTGACCTAAAGGGATCAGTTGAGCACCGCCGTCATACGACAATAACGTTAAACTCTAGTCAGCTGAGCGTTACCGATTTACGTTAATCAACTGACCTGGAGTATCAAAACATACTAATCATGCCACGTATATTCCAAATGAGATTTATTATATAAATGCACTATTGTGGAGGACACTTACTCCAACAGTTCCATCCAAAGTTAGCCTCTTGAGTAGCAACCGGGTTTGGGATAGTTCACAAATAATCGCCCTCCTTCACAAGGAAGTGAGCAGTGATTCTAACCTGATCACCATGTTGGACTTGATAGAGATCAAACTTCTTTTCCATCTCGCGGAACCATTATGAAAGCTTGGTTGGATCCACTTCTCCACCATACATCTTAGTCTTGCTTCTTACAATCCATGCATAAATCTCATGGTGATTATCTTCAGGAGGAGCGGGAACGACATTAGCATTATTTTGTTGATTGCAAAGGACTTGGGTGAGGGCCTTCATTGTAGCATTGTCAACTAAACATAGTCTCACCATCTTTTCAAAACAAAATGCGAACAAGGTTAGTATCTAACAAATATCACATACAAAAACACTACCACCTTAGGTCCTTAATTTCTACCCTTCTCTTATTCATTATTTTAGGTCAAGTTAAATTTAAGGTTGAGGTTCCACGTGTTTTCGTCGGGAGCGTTAAAGCTCTGATACCAAGTGTGACATCCCAGCGTAAGCGGAAAATAAACATACACAAATAATGCATAAAATAGAGGAGTTTTAAAAAAACTGTAATACATATACACGGAGTTTCAAATATACGAGTACGGAAAAAACGTCAAAGTGCCGCAAAGGGCATACTGAGTCCCTCAAAACAACAATACTAAAAGGTAGAGTTTTAGTGTAACACCCAGATTTTATAATAATGAATAGTTTACTAAAGTCATAAATTTTATAAATTCGTCTTCTACTTTTATTACTTAAAATATTTTAAGTCGATAATTTATGATTTCTTTGCTTTAAATAAATGTTAAATAGAATTTATTTAATTGGGTAGAAACCATCGCATTTCAGTCCGTTAAGAGTTCATAATCGGATTCTACTTGAAAATCCAAGTGAGTTGTCCCAATATGAAATTTGGGCCTTCTATTACTCACCTTCTCAAAATAAACTCATTTATCCCCCCTCCTTCCTCCTCAAATTTCAGCAACATACTCTTCTTCTTCATCTTCCTAAAACACCAAAACACCACTAAAACTCCATAACTTTATAATTTTGGGACGGATGTCATTTCCCCGTCTCTCAACGAAACTTGTAGATTTTTACATTAATCTTATCCTCTCATCCTCATATTTGTTTTCATAACATAAAATATCCATTTCCTCCAACTTTTTATAAAACTCATTTTCTAGATCTAAACTTAAGACGGGCATTACTTCCTCGTTTCTTAACGTAATTCAATTTCGTTTAATGTTTCAGACTCCTCTCACCATTCTCTTTCTTTCTAGCTAATAAAATATTGACGCTTTTAATGTTTTTTTAAGACCGGCTTTCACCATATTTCGGTTTTGGGTTCTTATCGCTTTATTTATCAGGAAAAGATGTATTTTGAAGATTTTGGGTCAAGGAATTCACGTGGGTTGATAGTTAGCTTGGGAATCGAAGATTAGAAGTGCTAATCGAGGTAACGGTGATGGGTTACTCGATATGAATATGTCTTTTAAGTGTTAATTGTAGTTTTATTTAGTGAAAGATGAATTTTTTGTGTTGGTCTCATATGAATATGTGTTAATTGTTCATTCATATGTGTAAATTCATCTTGTATACTTTTTTTTACTAATCTTATGTTAAGTTACATTTATGTTGTTAATTATATCTACTTATCATTGTTGAACTTGAGTTGGGTAATAAATGTGCCTTTGTTTGACTTAATTGATCTTATATAATGAATGGTCATGATTAGAATGTATTGAATGCGGTTTGTTGTTGATAAATTTTGTTTGGATTAAATGGGTATCAAAGGATTTGGAGAAATTGTTGTTGTTGTAGGTTGTTTTTCGGGTGTGTTGTCCCAGCTGGCCCCCCGGCCGCCGGTCACCCCAACCGGCTGGGAGCCCCTGTAGTGAAATTGGACAAATTTGATGATTATGGTGTAGTGTAAGTCCCAGCGGCCCGACCGGCCGCCAGTCCCCCCAACCGGCTGGGCACCCATGTATGTTTTAGCTGTTGTTTTGATGGACTACGTGTCCCAGCAGACCACTCGGCAGCCGATCCCACCAGCTGGGGATTCCTGTATCACTAATATTGTTCATCGATGTTGCTGTGGTGCCAGTCGGGTACCCGGCAGCCGGTCCCCCTGACCGGCTGGGACCCCTGTGACCCATTTCTCCTTTCTCTTCCACTTGTCTTCACATGTAATAGTTTGTATGGTTTGTTTATCTTATAAACTTACGTAATGACATTAAATATTCATGTTTAGAATTGAAAGTCCATATACCTTAATTAGACTCCTCTAATTAGTTACTAAATTACTAGTTAATTTAGTATTTAATGATCTATGTAACATGCATGCAAATATAAAGACATTTATATAAACGAAGAAATTTCCTCAATTTGATATGGAAATAAAATGGGCACAACAAGAACTCATTCTTGTTGTTCTTGAGCTATTAATATAGATGAACAAGAATGCAACAGGAGTTCCAAGCCAAGTCACACAGGGAATGTAACACCCGCAATTGTACCCTATTTTTATAGTAAAAATATTTTACGGATACTTTTCAGCGAAATTTAGTTTTAGTTTAGAATTATATTTTCCGTGTCGAATTTAGAATTTCCGAGTTCGTATTTGGATTTTACGCGAGATTTCAAGTAAATCCCGTCTTAAGTCGTCTTTGACTTTTCTTGACTTTTTCCACTAACTCTCCTCATACTCACCCTAACCTAATTCACTCACACAACTCAACTCTTTCTTCCTCTATAAGAAAACCCAAAGAAACCTAGCTTCCATTTTTGATCCGTCTTATAATCGTCATAACTCTTTCATTTCTCGCTCAAATTCACGTAAGTTCGTCTTATTCTTCCCCTCTTATCTTCCTCTATTCGTATTGGTAATAAAATTACCGTCTTTCTCGCTTTTCAAACTTTCCGTCTTTCTCAAGGTGAAGAATATTCATCTTTTATTAAGTATTTGTAGGTGGTGACCTTCAAGATCCCGACAAAGACTACTTCTTGATTGAAGAAGACCTTGACGCGGAGTGAAGACGCAATAAGGTAACGGTGAAGAGTTACACGATATCATTTACGTGTTTTACGTGTTTTCTATGCTAGAAATCGTATTTAGAATATGATTGGTAAGCTTAGAAATTGTGTTGATAATGATACTTGTTGTTTGTTGAGAATTGATATGAGTATGAATGATTTATGATAATAATTGATGATAGTTAAATGTTGATCCTTAGTGAAAATGACAATTTTCGTGTGATGTTGACCCCAGCCGGCCGACCGGCAGCCGGTCAGCCGACCGGCAGCCGGTCAGCCTACCGGCTGGGGCAGTGGCTGTATAATTCTTGTGTTACGTAAATTTCGAAGCATGAAATTGATCTCAACCGGCCGACCGGCAGCCGGTCTGCCGACCGTCTGAGACACCTCAACCTTTCTCCGTGTTTTTCTCATGAACCTTTGGTCCCAGCCGGGTAGCCGGCAGCCGGTCCCCTTGACCGGCTGGGACACACTGTATTTTCACTTGGTTTTTCATATGATGATTGGCGTCAGCCGGGTGGCCGGCAGCCGGTCCACCTGACCGGCTGGCACCTGCTGGAAGGTGTTCGTATTTCTTGTTTACGATTTCATTTATAATATTTCCGATCGTTCATTTATCGTATAAATTTACGTAATGACTTATAATATTAATGGTTCGAATATATGATATTCCATTCGCTTGTATCGCATGTTTTGTGACGGTTTTTGTTATGTCCCACTTTGAGTCGGTTTTTACAAATGTTACGGTTTGAGCACTATTTTTTTATGTGCTTTGTACTCTCATTCCCTTGGCTACCTCCACGTTCGTAAGGCTGGAATGTCGGAACAGGGATGTATCCTACTGCTTAATTGCATGTGTTAGTGGGCATACGACGACGTTGTTGGGAGGTGAACGCTTTGCGTTGATCGACCCGGCCGTCAAATGTTGTGTACTTGCGAGGTGGTGTTATTTGCATGTAGCGTACCACTTGTTATGAGGCTTGTGCTCTTTTCTGCCTCTTTCGTGAATTATCGACCGAATTTGGGGTACTCGGCGTCTATGATTGACCGAGTCTTGGATGCGAAATGTCATCGCTTGTCGAATCGGAACACGTTTATTCCGAGAGTCTGACCAAGTTTAGACTAGGAACCGTATTATTATCGTCGTCCTACCAGGAGGAAATTAGTCTACATATACGAAATGTCATCGTGTATGCGTTCAGGGAAATGTCATCCCGTGGATGCGATTTTAATCATTCTTGCCATGTAACACCGGTGCTAGTTGCGTTTCACATCTTCATCTCCCGTGATAGAGGTCCGTCAAGTCTTGTCATGTTTGAATTGGATGATTTATGTTGGATAACTTATGATCATCACATGACCTTGGGCATGGTTTGTTGTGGTCGATTCTCAATCTTATCAAACTTTTCGTAAACGGTGAGATGTAAGCCCTAGTGAGCGTATTCGGTTGCCTAAGAGTGTCTTCCCCGAGTCTTTGTATAACATGATGGAGTCGGACTTGTAACTCTTATGCTCTTATCATTATATATTGAATTGCCTATCTATCCTTATCGTATTTCACATGTATATCTATATATGCATGCTTCTACTTTTGTATTTCCTTTTATGTACGTTTAATGTGATATGGCTGGGAGAACCCAGAGTTACTCCCCACTGATTGTGGCGTTCATGTTTTTCATGGATGAACAGGTTGCTTGATTTGGATGGCTTTTTGCTTATGATATTTTGGGTTCGGGTGTGAGCTAGCGGGCGTTGTCCCTGGAAGATTTACCTCTAGACGTTATTTTAGCTAGTTGCTAATCACTTTGACATTGTTAATCTTTTGAGAGACTACGTCTCTTGTTGTAGTATATTTCGTACTTTGGTTTGTAATGTTTGACATACCTCGTATTTTCTATCTTGCATGTATAAAGGTTTTTAAAATACCGTATTTTCGCTAATTAAATCACA
>JAIUZE010020353.1:0-18860 GCA_022085475.1 Heliosperma pusillum
CTGAATTGCTAAAGATTATAAGATATGAAATTATTGATAGCGTATCAATTTTTCCAAATATTTGATAATCGCATTCATTTTTAGAGTTTCATTAAAAACTCCTTTATTTAGTTTGACTAAATTTTAATACTTTGTTTATCCGAATTGGTTGAAAGAAAGGTTGAACCCAATTTAAG
This sequence comes from Heliosperma pusillum, assembly GCA_022085475.1. NCBI lineage: Eukaryota > Viridiplantae > Streptophyta > Magnoliopsida > Caryophyllales > Caryophyllaceae > Heliosperma > Heliosperma pusillum. The sequence goes on from JAIUZE010020353.1 coordinate 177, forward strand.
TGAACAGGATGAACTTAGTATTTTGTCCCTAGTCACTCAATGAGGTGACGTCTCGAAATGACTAGATTGTAAGTCGATCGATGGTTGGTTAAGCACCATGGGGTCATGGAGATGACTGGTCGTTTACATAGACAGACTGTATGACACTCTGTCGGACAGTGACATGATAGAGACCCTTAAATCAATTTTTTGATGCCTGGTCGTGGCAGGGTCTTCTATCTTATTCCTATAAGTCGATTCTTTTGACTGGCGACCATCTATCTGAGTCGGTGCAGTTTCCGATTGGTTTTGGTTGATGTTCTAGGTCGTGCCGTAAAAGGAGGCCGATGGGCTTCTTCTGGATCATGGTGATCTGCATCATACAGAGTAGATGGATCAACAGGAATTGTCCACCCACGTTGGGTAAAAACATCTTTAGGCCACTCGAGGAGAAGTTACTGTAAATGCGTGGCAACGCTCGGAAAGAGATCTATGGTAGATTTTCCGGTCAGACAGTTACTCTCCCTATCGAGAAGAAAACCACTCTAGCTATTGTCAATCGCAAGTGCGACCTGAAAGACACCTTGCGTTGAGTGGGAGATGTGATAAAGAGACAAGAGAATCGGTGACGCACACTTGTGTCAGACAAGTGGGAGATTGTTGGAGTAGGTGTCCTCCACAATAGTGCGCCACATAATAAATCTTATTAAGGAATATAATTGGGATATTTATTGACTATATATATGATTAGTCAGTTGATTAACGTAAATCAATAACGGTTGGCTGACTATATATAATGAGCAATGGTTGTTCATTTTTATACTACTTCATTTTGTGCAATTTTTACACTTCTCTCTAAAATCCTTCCTCTCACTAAAAACTCTCATATACTAATATTTCCTAAGTATTACTAGTGTAGTAATATAGTCTAATATTAGTAGTATATCATCTATCTTATTATCTAGTTAATAATAAGGGTAGATTATTTGGTGTCATCTTGGTGCAACTTGAAGGAGGTCTTCTAGTTTTGAGATTTCTTGTGTTCATTCATATTTGTAGCTCAAGAACAAAAAGAAGGAGTTCTTGTTGTGCCCATATATTTTCCATATCATTGTGCGGAAATTTCTTCTTTTATATAAATGTCTTTATATTTGCATGCATGTTACATAGATCATTATAAACTAAATTAATAAGTAATTTAGTAAATAATTAAAGGAGTCTAATTAAGGTCTATGGACTTTCACACACGCCTAAGCAAGTCTTCTAAAGTTTGAATAGTCTTCTCGGTCTGACCATCGGTAGCGGCATGAAATGCGGTACTCATCTACAACTTACTACCCATGGCTTCTTGCAAAGCTTTCCAAAATCTCGAACAGAATCTCGGATCTCGGTCGGATATAATCTCCTTAGGAACTCCATGATATATAACAATCTCATCAACATATGCCTTCGCTAGTCGATCCAAACTCCAAGTTTCTTTGATCGAAATAAATCTAGCACACTTGGTCAAACGATCAACAACAACCCAAACGGCATCTTTACCTCCAACAGTCCTCGGCAAAGCCATAACAAAATCCATAGAAATAGATTCCCACTTCCATAGTGGAATATCCAACGGTTGTAGCAATCCACCGGGCCTCTTGTGTTCAATCTTCACTTGTTGGCAAGTAAGACATCTTCCAACATAAGACACAACATCACCCTTCAAGTTCGGCCACCAAAATTGTAGCTTCAAATCCTTTTACATCTTATCACCTCCGAGGTGAATAGAATAAGGGGAAAGGTGAGCTTTATCAAGAACTCGCTTCCTCAAATCAAGAGCATTAAGAACAAATAAACGGCCATGAAAACGAAGAACACCTTCATCATCAAACTTGAAATCTTTAGCTTTACCTTCAAGAAGCTTGGCTTGAATAGACTTGTAGGTAAGATCATCAACTTGGCTTTCGCGGATCTCACGGAGAAACACAGGTTCGGCAGTCATAGCACCAACATAAACAAATCCCCGCTCCACGAATTCCTACTTCAATCTTCGAAACTCGGCACAAAGATCATCGGGTAATACCCGCATAGCATTCAATGCATGAGAAGCTTTCCTACTAAGAGCATTAGCAACAATATAAGCCTTCCCTTCATGGTACAATAACTCAAAATCATAATCATTCACCAATTCCAACCATCTTCTTTGTCTCATATTCAACTCTTTTTGAGTAAATATGTACTTTAAACTCTTGTGATCGGTGAAGATACGACAATGAACTCCAATTAGGTAGTGTCTCCACACTTTCAAAGCATGAACAACGGCGGCCAATTCCAAATCATGAGTAGGATAGTTCACTTCATGAACTCTCAACTGCCTCGAAGCATACGCCACCACCTTCCTATTTTGCATAAGAACACAACCCAATCCCATTTTAGAAGCATCACAATAGACATCAAAGTCTACACCATCTTCAGGCAAAGTCAACACCGGAGCGTTAGTTAACCTTTTCTTTAACTCTTGAAACGCAGATTCACAAGCTTCATTCCATAGGAACTTGGTTTCCTTCTTCAACAACTGAGTCATCGGTCTAGCAAGCTTAGAGAAATCCTTGACAAATCTACGGTAATAACCAGCTAAACCAAGAAAACTTCGAATCTCTCTAATATCGGTCGAACTCTTCCAATCAACAACGGCCTCAATTTTAAAAGGATCCACCATTACACCCTCTTTAGAAATCACATTCCAAGAAAGGACACCTTTGGTAACCAAAATTCGCACTTGGAGAACTTAGCATACCACTTCTGACGACGAAGAACACCCAAAATAATCCTCAAATGAAAAGCATGCTCTTCTTCGGACTTGGAGAAAATAAGAATATCATCAATGAATACCACCACACACTTGTCAAGATACTCACTAAATGTGCGGTTCATTTGATCCATAAAGATAGCGGGAGCATTCGTCAATCCAAATGGCATCACCTTGAACTCATAATGACCATACCTTGTACTAAAAGCGGTCTTTGGAATATCAACATCTCGAACAGGAATTTGATGATAACCGATCTCAAATCAATCTTGGAAAATGTAGAAGCACCCTTTAATTGATCAAACAAATCTTCAATTCTTGGTAAAGGATACCTATTCTTGATTGTAATCCGATTCAATTCACGATAATCAATACAAAGCCTCATAGAACCATCTTTCTTCTTCACAAAGAGAACTGGAGCACCCCAAGGCGAGGCACTTGGTCGAATAAAACCCTTCTCAATCATATCATCTAGCTGCTTCCTTAATTCTTTCAATTCGGTCGGAGCCATACGGTAAGGAGCTTTGGCTATGGGTCCAGAACCAGGTACAAGATCAATAGAGAACTCAACATCACGCTCGGGAGGAATCCCGGGCAAATCTTCAGGAAATACATCAACGAATTCTCGAACAATAGGCACATCTTCAATACTTGGCAAAGAGGTAGTTGAAGAAGTCACAATACACAAGTATGCTTGGTGACCTTTTCTTACCATACTTACCAATTTCATAGCGGAAATCAAAGACACACCTTTTCGGGGATGAGATCCCTTATAGGTTATTCTAACTCCTAAAGGACTCTTTAAATAAATCTTTTGATCATGACACTCGAACCTAGCATGGTACAATGCTAACCAATCAATACCTAATATTATATCGAACTCTCCTAGAGGAAACTTAAGGAGATTAGCGGGGAAGATAGAACCCGCAATAGATATTGGAACATTTGGATAAAGGGTAGAACAAGAGATAATATCTCCGGATGGTAAGGATATTGGAGTATCCTCACTAGATGTAGGCTTGATAGATAATTTATTGGCATAAGTCGATGACACAAAAGACATAGAAGCACCGGTATCAAATAGAATAAGACACGGTTGCTCTAAGATTGAGAACATACCCGTAATGATCTCTGGATGAGCATCGGCTTCGGCACGGCTCATAACAAAGATGGAACCCTTAGGTTTAGCAGGAGGAGGAGGGGGCAACTTTCGATCGGGGCAATCCTCATAACGGTGACCACCCTTTTGACAAAAGTAGCAAAGATAAGGTCGGTTGGAACAAGGCACACCGGGATGGTGTGGTTGTCTACAACGGTTACATTGACGACCTTGAGCTTGAGCTTGAGGAGCATAAGGCCTATGAGCCACATTTGAAGTAGCTCTAGGAATAAAAGGAGCAGGATTTCTTGTATTTGCATTAGAAGGAGGATTGAATCTCCTCTTGTTAGCATAAGAATTAGAAGGAGACGGAATAAACGGTCTCTTCCCATAAACATTCGCCCTAGGAGCATAAGAAGGAGAGGGATTATTCATCAAAGCTTCATCTCTAATAGCCTTCATAGAATTCTCGGCCCACAAGGCATCATCGTAAAGATCTCCAAAGGAGGTAGTATTCCTCCTCACTTTACTTTGCAGAACGGCACTCAACTTGTTTCGGTAATAAAACGCTCGGTCCTCATCATCTCGGATAAGTCTTGGAGCAAAATGAGCAAGTTTATTGACCTCCGTAGTGAAGTCCTGAGTTAACAAGTTGCCTTGCTTAAAGTCAATGAACTCCTTGAGCATTTGTTGTTTAAGCTCTTTTGGATAGAATCTACCTTCCACAAGAGCTTTGAAACAAGCCCAGTTGAAGTCATCTTCGAGAGTAGCGGTGGCACTAGTGATAGCCCACCAATTATCAGCTTCCCTCACCAGGAAGTGCTTTGCGAACCTCACCTTATCCTCTTCTCGGACTTGGTATAGATCGAACTGCTTCTCCATCTCACGGAACCAATCGGATAGCTCCGTAGGGTCCGGTTCTCCACCATAAGGTACAATTTTACACCTTGCTAATTGTCCAGCTACCCATGCGTAGCCACCTTGATGGTTATCTTCCCTTCGAGGGGGAACTTGGTTAGCATGAGCTAAAGCTGCATCTTGCTGATTTTTCAGCACCTGAGTAAGAGCTTCCAACACGACATTCTCTACCATTCGTGGTCTAACCATCTTCATAAGAAACAAAAACAAATTAAGTTACTCCTATCAATTAGCATAAACAAATAGACTACCAAGTAAAATCCTTAACTTCTACCCAACTCTCATTTATTATTTTTAAGGTCAAGTAGTTTAAGTTTAGGGTTCACGTGTGTGCGTCGGGAGCGATAAAGCTCTGATACCAACTGTGACAACCCTCGCGAATGCGGAAATAAAACATACAAGCATGTGATATAATAAGCGGAAATACGGTATTTTAAAAACCTTTATACATGCAAGATAAGTATACGAGGAGTGTCAAATTACAAACCGAATACAAAATACTATAAGATAAGAGACGTAGTCTCTCAAAAGGTTAACAATGTCAAAGTGATTAGCAAACTAGCTAATTAACGACTAGAGGTGAATCTTCCAGGGACAACGCCCGCTAGCTCACACCCGAACCCAAAATAGCATAAGCAAAAAGCCATCCATCAAGCAACCTGTTCATCCATGAAAAACATGAACGCCACAGTCAGTGGGGAGTAACTCCGGGTTCTCCCAGCCATATCACATTAAACGTACATAGAAGGAAATACAAAAGTAGAAGCATGCATATATAGATATACATGTGAAATACGATAAGAATAGATAGGCAATTCATATATAATGATAAGAGCATATGAATACAATCCGAATCCATCATGTTATACATAGACTCGGGGAAGACACTCTTAGGCAACCGAATACACTCACTAGGGCTTACATCTCACCGTTAGCGGTATAAGTTTGATAAGATTGAGACTCGACAAACAAACCATGCCAAGTCATGCAATGACCATGAATAATCAATCATGTAATCACGCATCCAAATACACCAACACAAAGACGACATCTCTCACGGTAAATGAAACGCACTAGCACCGTGTACATGGCAAGTATGATTAACAGGCATCCACGAGATAAACATTTCCCTGAACGCATACACGATCACATTTCGTATATGTAGCCTAATTTCCTCTGGTAGGACGACGATAATAATACGGTCCTAGTCTAAATCTGGCCAGAATCCCGGAATCGCATTTTCCAGTTCGACATGCGATAAACGTTTCGCATCCAAGACTCGGTCAATCAATGACGCCGAGTACCCAAATTCGGTAGAATAATTCACGAAAGAGGCGGAAAAGAGCACAAGCCTCATAACAAGCGGTACGCTACATGCAAATAACACCACCTCGCAAGTACACAACATTTGACGGCCGGGTCGATCAACGCAAAGCGTTCGCCTCCCAACAACGTCGTCGTATGCCCACTAACACATGCAATTAAGCAGTAGGATACATCCCCGTTCCGACATTCCAGCCTTACGAACGTGGAGGTAGCCAAGGGAATGAAAGTACAAAGCACATAACAAAATAGTGCTCAAACCGTAACATTTGTAAAAACCGACTCAAAGTGGGACATACCAAAAACCCTCACAAAACATGACAATAGGGAATTTTATAAACTTAACTATGATAAAAATGAATCAATACATGATACATAAGCATTAGAACAAGTTTATGGAGCATAATGAATAAAAACATAGATCACCTCTCCAAAACAACGTTGTTTGGAAACCAACTAAAACAAGGGTCCACTTCAAACGGTCATAACTAGAGTTCTAGACATGAAAATGCAGAAATTCTAAATGGAGGTGATAGCTTATCCTCTTACGGTTCCATCGGGATGTCACAAGCCCAAAACAAGCAAGTAACAAAGGAGATATGATCATTTTACAAAACGGGGTTAGTGGAGGAAAACTGCAGTCGGCCGCGCGTAACGCTGCCAGCGCCCCACGACGCAGCCAGCGTCCTTCACGGGATTCGGGCACGATCAAAACTAACATGTTATCCACAACAAAAATCCTCATTTATCATCACAAACCATCAATTCTCATATCAATTAACAACTAACAACATCCATCAACAACAACACAAGTCCTAAGCATACTAACCATAATCTTAATACGATTACTAGCCTAGAAAACACATAAAACACGTAAATGATATCGAGTAACCCTTCACCGTTACCTTTATGCGTCTTCACTCCGCGTCAAGGTCCTCTTCTATTAAGATATAGTCTTTGTCGGGATCTTGAAGGTCACCACCTACAAAATAGTTAATGAAAGATTAATTTACTTCACCTTGAGAAAGACGGAAAGTTTGAAAAGCGAGAAAGACGGAAATTTTATTACCAATACGGATAGAGGATGATAAGAGGGGAAGAATAAGACGAACTTACGTGAATTTGAACAAGAAATGAGCGAGTTATGACGAATCTAAGCTTGGATGATTATGGAAGCTAGGTTTTGATTTGGGTTTCTTAGTGATGAAGTAATGTTGAGTTGTGTTTTTGTTGGAATGAAATAGGTTAAGGGGAGTATGAGATGTGTAAGGAAAAGTCAAGAAAAAGTCAAAGTCGCCTTAAGACGGGATTTACTTGAAATCTCGCGGAAATTCCAAATATGAACTCGGAAATTCTAAATTCGACTCGAAACATTAAATTCTAAATTAAAACTTAAATTTGCTGAAAAGTATCCGTAAAATATTTTTACTAGAAAAATAGGGTACATTTGCGGGTGTTACATTATAGTATTCACCTTATTTAGCCATAAATTTATTTTAGTCAATATTCAATGATGAAGCAATTCTGTATTTGTCATCAATATGTCATCTTGTAAATTAATGTCATCGAGTATATAATTTTAATCATATAACGTGTAACTTTTCTTGGAGAACGTGTAACTTTATTTCATTAACCCTGTTACTTCAATGATTTGTAGTATAACGTAAATTCATTTATTGTCCAACTTAATTGACTTATTGCTTTATTGTGTAACTTAATTGCTTATAAACTTTACAGTGTAACTTCTTTGATTTTTTGTGCAACTTTAATGCTCTTTTTGTGTAACTTCATTGCTTTATTATGTAACTTTATTGTTTTATTTGTGTAACTTAATTTCTTATAAACTTTACACTGTAACTTCTTTGCTTTTTTTTTGTGCAACTTCAATGTTCTTTTTGTGTAATTTCATTGCTTTATTATGTAACTTTATTGTTTTATTTAAATAACATAATTGTGTTTTTGTGCAACTTTATTTGCACAATCCTTTTCATCTAGATGGATGCGGATGGAGGCCAACTAACTAATGTGGGGGTTGCTCCAAAGAAAGTAATATCTGTGAAGTGTCGTGCGAAGAAGTTATATGAACTGATTCCGAAATTGAATGATGCTCAACGGTCTGCTGTTAAGAGAATTGGTTTTGGTGGACTTCTAGAGCTTAGGTTCAAGAATTAACCTCTTCAATATGTACCACTATTTCTCGATGCTTTTAACGATGGCTCATATGTGTTTAGGCTACCACTGTCAAAATAATTCGGGATATTTATGGTTTTAAAATACGACGTTCATGACTGCTTCTTTATACCTCTCGGTGCCAAGCAGCTTGATCTGGTACCTACTGGAGCTCAGAAGAACTCTAACAGCGCCGATAACAAGGCGTTGAAAGTTCTTTGGAGGGAAAATTATGATGTGGAAAAAACGACTGACCCTATTCCCCTGGGTAAGATTTTGGAAGAGCTTGAGCGGAACAAAGATGGAGGAGATAATTTTTGCCAGTTATTTGTGTTATTTTGTATATCGTCATTTCTTGCGTCAACGTCAAACAACAGTGTTGATTTCAAGCTTTTAAAAGCTGTACAAGATGTAAAAGCTATTCCTCAATATGACTGGTGTTCTTACGTTTTAAGTTGCTTGGTGAACGCTGGGAAATATTCCAAAAAATCTCCTAAGCACCTCCTTAGGTGCATTCCTTTCCTGATGATTACATATTTTCAGCGGTTTGAGTTTTTAGGTGAGGTATGCGCCCATAATTTGCCACTGCTCAAGCACTGGGATGATGATAGGCTTACGGCTAGGGCAAAAGGTGAGGTGGCAAATTGGGGACTGGGTCGTCTAACACGGTCTCTGGTTAATTATACACGGTCCAAACGTTCATCCGACCACGTTGAGCCTCAACAAGTTATTATATCTACATCTCGCCCACTTCTTATTACATCTACACCTCACATCGAGGCTGAGAAGAAGTACACAAAAGTTGGATTACTGCAAGGACTGGAGGACAATGATGGGTTGAAAGCTCGAGCCGTGGATGTATGACTTCCCTTGTGTTCCTTTAGTCATTCAATTTATTATTAAATTGTTTTTTTCGTAGATAACACACATGTGTAACTTTAGTTCGTATGCCGAGTAACTTTAATCATTGATATTGTAACTTTGTTTCTCTTAGTTAATTTTGTTTCTTTTTGTATCTCAGGGTGTGCATGAGCTCTATTTACTTATGCAGAGAAACGCAATTGCCTTTCATGCATGGTATGCTGATGCTACTACTAGGATCAAACGCCTAACGACTGAACATATTAATCAACCCAGCTTCGCACCATCAAAATCAACCCACGATTTTTGGGAAGGTGAAGAACTTCATCGGTATTGTGATGAAGTAGAAGGCATAGCAAAACGGATGAAACAATCTGTGTCCCATGCTCCTGTGTTGCAAGAATTGCGGACGGATCACAAAAAGACCGATGTTGTCGATGATTGCGCCGGTAAACATCTGTGTCATATTCTAAGGTTAGGTTAGAATTGGACGAGGATACTGATGTGTTGGAGGTAGACGATTCAAGATACATGTCACCACAGCTTTCAGACCATGTTTTCGATACTACCGAGGTCGACGTGGCCTGGCGTATATCGCCGGGAGTAGGGGCGTCTGATCGAGGTGTAGTTTATTCATTGAATGATCAAGTGCCATCGGTGGAAGACCTAATGTGTACTCATCAAATAATGCAGACAGTGGAATTCTATAACACGGCTGAAGTGAATGAAGTTTTACGTGCTGGAGTTAATGTAGCACCTCGCTCCCTCTATGTCCCGCAAACTAATCTTATCCACCATCCATTCCTGCTTCACTCTATTGAGGCCCTCCCATGCATGGACCTTGTCCCTGAGAACTTAGGGTGTTCTATTGATTGTGGGTCACCCGATGCTCAGCAGGTAGTTGTGTCAGGCTTCTTGCGTGGTCAAAAGAGCCTTTTCTCCACAGTGTTTAGTATCAGGAAAGATGTAATGGACTACATTTTTCATGAAATGCCCAATTGTGAGAATTTGTAAGTCAACTTCCCCTTTGCAGTTAATAAATGTTGTGGATTTAATTATTTTTTATTCATGACTTTTTTATTTGGTCAACATTATTAAATACATTTTTTTTTGTAGGGAACCTTTGGTTATATATACCGACGTTTACTGCATAACCCGTGAGGATATGAATTCATTGTAACCTGGACTGCAAATCCTGAGCAATGTTATTGAGTGTTGGTGTTTGTTATTGAACCAACTCATGAACAACAACACTGCCAAGACGACAAGCAATTGTTGCTTTTTTGGCCTTAGTCATACTGTAAGTTTTACATCAATACAATGAACATGTGTAACTTCATGTCGCTTCATGTAGTGTGTAACTTCTATGCGTCAATGTATAACTTCATTATGTGAAATGTGTAACTTCATCAAATATTGCCTAAGTTCATTAGTTGAATATGTAACTTCAGCATGAATTACATGTAGCTTCATTGCATGTAGCTTACAATTTCTCTGAGATGATGTATAACTTCAGTTTGGTTCATGTGTAACTTCACTTCAATATTGCCTAATGTCCAATGTTTGGTGTAACTTCTATGCGGTGAATGTGTAACTTCAGCACAAATTACATGTAACTTCATTGTATAAAGCTTATAACTTCAGGATTAAAGGCCTGTAACTTCATTGTCTCTAACTTATAACTTCAGTGTTATCCAACTTAGTCTAAACAAAATGTAACTTCACTTTAATTGTTGTTTGTTAATAGACTATAGTGGCGGAAATTTGGAATGCCAACAAAATAGGAACAGTCGTGGACTTCAGCGGAGATTTGTTTACTGTGTGGGACATTTGGATTGAAAACTGTTCGTCTACATTTAATCTCGACGCTGATATGGTAACAAAAAGCCTTAATTATTGTTTATACCATCAAATGTTGACTTCTAAAAACTATCTGCAATTTACATATTTTATTGGCCAGGTCTTCATCCCTGTTCTCTCCAACGATGGCGATCACTATAGTTGCGCATGCATTAACTTTAAAACAGAGCAGATTGACTATCTTGATAACCGTTTTTATGATGATGATTATGACAAGTTACCTTACACTGGAATAGCAATTCTCGTTGTAAGTCTTCTAACAATTGCTATCTATTAGTTAAATTATTTATTTTCACTCCAAAAATAATTAAATAGTGATTCTTGTTATAAACACAGAGAGACCGTATCATATTACGGAAGTGATTCTCTGCTTCATAGGGACGATGTGAGGTCCATGCTTCCCGATACTGCAATGACTTCGTTTGTCATTGATTGTTGGTCAAGGTTGTTGAACCAGATAGAGGCAAAGGAGAGCAAAGTGCCAAGGATGGCTTTTTTTGGATTACATAATACGGTACGGTCTTAGTATTCATTATGTCAGTCCATAGTTAATCATAGATCTGTATTGCACTTTGTTGCCCTATGTTGTGTAACTTGAACAGATATAACATGTAAATCACTAGTCTTACCAAGTACTTTTCATAACTATATTATACAACATGTAACTTTAGTCTGATGTAACAACCCGAAACGTACCCTACTTTTCTAGTGAAAATATTTTACGAATACTTTTCAGCCTGTTTAAGTTTTAAAGTAGAATTAATTGTTTCCAGTCGAATTTTGAAATTCCGAGTTCGTATTTGGAATTTCTGCGAGATTCCAAGGGAATCCCGTTTTTAAGTCAACTTTGACTTTCGTTGACTTTTTCCGACTCGCCTTGTAATTTTGAAGACCGAAATTTTATTTAAAAAAACTAATATTTTTAATTTATTTTTATTTAGATTTATTAGAATTTATGATAATTTAATAAAATTATTTTGAATTTATTCGGAATTTATAATAAGGTTTTACGGTTTAAACCCGAGCATCATTTAACTATTCCCGAGTCATCTAAAATCCCGAAACAAACCCGAAACCCGACTTTGGCATGAGTCACACGCACATGTCATCCTTTTCCACTCACTTTTGGATATTTTCATTATTTTGATTAATCTAATAATAATATCTTAGATATTTATTACTTTATCGATCCGTCAACAAAAATTACGCAAACCGTTTACAAAACAGACCCGATATCACCATACTCCACACGGCTCTCCTTCCTCTCTTAGGCCTTGATATTTTCATTTCTTTTGATTACAATAACATAATATCTTGATAATTGATTTAATTAACTTAATATTTAATCAATTACCGTAATATATTTATTTAAACCGAGTCAATTCCGTAACAACAATTTCAAAACCCGACTCATTATTTTCTCTATAAACACACGGCCCAATCCCACCATTACTCACTAACAACTTTTCATTTTAAAATAAATCAAATTAAGATCTAATTAATCGTTCTTCATCGTTCTTCATTCGTTCTTCGTCGTTCTTCATTCGTTCTTCGTCGTTCTTGAGCAAAATCATCATAAAACCTTCATTTCTTAATTAAATCCGTCCTAACTTATATTTCTAGAATCTCCTCTTCGCTCTCCATCTTCAAGTACGGTTTATTTTCAATTCCGACAAAATCGTTTTCAACACTTTAATTATGGAAAATCAAGTTTTAATTCTAACAATATTATTCTTGTCATTTCTTATAGGGGAAGATTTTGAAGACGAGTTTGGTGACTCGTATATTTTAGGAGAAGATTAGAAGACGGGTTTCTTAGTTTATACTTCTTATTTTGGTGCTAATTGATTTTGCTAGCTAAGGTAACGATTCCGAGTTACTCGACGATATAATGTTACATTAGCTTTTGTTTATTTGTTGTTGTTCTTTGTTTTTGGTTCATCTTTTGTTTTAGTTCATATTATTGTTACTTATGATTTTTAATTAGTAACATGATAGGTTGTTATTTTACTATGTTGTATGAATTTTTGGCATGTTGGTTGTTCTTGACATAGTTGGATGATTTATTTATAACCATGATTTTTGTATGAATGATGGTTGAATTGGTTGTTAAAATGGATGTTTGATTTTAGAACATGTTAGAAATGAATTGGGTGTTGTTGTTAGGGTGGCCGTGTAAAGTGGCTGGCAAAACCGACCCAAACCAGGCCGGTTCAGGCCGGTTCAGGCCCGGTCCAGGTCCGGTCTGGGCTGGTCTGTGAGTGGGCTAGTGGGTTGGGTCGATACTAGATTGTTTTGTTGTTGTTTTGACGGGTTTTAAATATGTTAAAGCATGCGGGAAATATTAAGAAACGAGTTTAAAAGTGTCGTCTCAAAACAGGCCCAAACCAGGCCCGTGGGCCCAGTCCAGGCATGTGTTATGTCGGCCCAAATCAGCCCATGAGTCCTCTTCCTTGGACTTGTGACGGTTTTTGAGTTATTGTTATTTTATCGTGTTTTGTAATAATTAGCAAGTGGGAAATGTTAATAAGTAAAATATTTAATTAAAAAGGTTTTTCATAAAATTATTATTTCTCACATGTTAGAAATTATAATACGAGATTTTAGTTTATTTGGATAACATGAAAGTCAAGCGGGGTTTTGTATGAATTAATAATTCACATGTTAGAAATAGAATGAAATAGCATGAAATGAATGTGATATTCTTATGTTCAAGCCTCGATGGCTAAGACTATGTTTCTAGCCGGTTTGACCAAACGGGTTTGGTCAAACTAAGATCTAGTCAGCCCCGTTTTGACTGATGACCCGTCGCGGGACTCGGGTCGGGGATTTGTCTTCAGGTAAGGTTTTATTTAATGAATGAATGAATGAGCCTTAGTAGATATGAGGCGATATGATATTTGAATATGATTTATGTGCAATTAGTCACATGATAGGAAGTTTTTCCCGTGATTGTTTGATTATATGGTTGGTGTCGTGTTGACTAAGTACCCATAGAGAATTATGAGTATATGGCGTCTTGACCATTCTAATTATAAATGAGTATCTTGGACCATGACATTGATAGGCCGTACTATCTTTAACGAGTATATAGTTCACCGCTTGATAGCTTTTGTGTCTCGGCTTGGTGGGTTTATATCCAAGTCGGGGCATGGCTGCCATTGTTTCCACTTTGGGGAAATGGAGCCAGCTTAAGTACTAGCCAACCCTTTGGTGGATCTCCTTAGGGGTACTCATGTGATGAGTCTTGGGTGCGATGTTTTTCCGCACTTCTCTGGTCTGCGCAGTCTAGGATTAGGGTAGAGTTGTATCTTGGCCATGTTATTAGGGTAACCTCTGAGCTAAGATATGTGCTTTGGATCTGGGCCATGGTTTAAAGGTAACCGCTGAGCCCAGATGTGTGCTTGGTATTTTGGCCATGTCATTAGCGTGACCGCTGAGCCTAAATATTTAAGTATATCCTACCTCGTGGTATAGACTCGAGTTACATAAGTCTTCTATTGACTGTACTAAGAACTTATGCCTGTTTGTAGAAGTATTGGTCTTTCATGTTTAATGATTCTATGAATCTTAGAAGGTGAGATGCAAGCCGGCTAAGGTTGATAGAGTTTGGATTACCGGTTGTTAACTGATTCACATGATTACGTGTTGATTAGGGTCGAGGGTATCATGGCCATGGTTTAAAGGTAACCTCTGAGCTAGCATACCAGCTTCCCTACCTCTTGTTATAGATCGATAACGGATTCACATGATAGCTTTCACATGATAGGATATATGTTAGTTAATTGTTTCATAACATGAAAAGCATATCATATATGTTAAGGTTTTGTATTTTCTATATACATTGCTTTTATGTTATTCATGTTTCATTAAACTCGACATTTCGTAGCTGGGAGAACTCGGAGTTACTCCCCACTGACTGTGGCTTCCGTGTTTATATTTAATGCGGTCGAACAGGTGGTGATGCATATTTGGGGTACATTGACGAGCTAGCGAGCGAAGTATTACCTTGGACCTATATTCGGTTCTTAGGATTGTATATATTATACACTCTTTTATTTCTGTATTTATACGGGAGATATGTCTCCCGTTTCAGATACTTTTTATGTATAATATTATTTCCTTTTTGTTATGAACCTTTTTATTTAAGACACCTTCTTATGATGAATATATTTAATAGTAGGTTCCGGTTTTAAAATGTACCGATTTTCACTAAAGTGAACCTATTAGAAACGTATTCTCATCTTTTACTTATTTAAATTATTTTTTTTCTTTCCGCAAATTTGAGGGTGTCACAGTTGGTATCAGAGCATTTTTGCTCCCGACGCACGTTTGTGTACCCTTGTATAAATAACTTGACCTTAATAAAATAATAAACTTGTGAGATAGAAGGGTAGGATGGGTAGATTAGGATTTATGTTGTAGTCTATTTGTTTATGCTAATTGTTAGGAGTAACTTAATTTGTTTTGTTTCTTATGAAGATGGTTGGACCTCGAGTAGAAGAGATCTGTGTTACCTAGAAGGAGTATCCTCTACCGAAGATTTGAAGATTTACAAGCCTAATTAAAGTGTATTCCTTCTTCATCTATGAATTCTCTCGTCCTTATTGTATTAAGCTCTCTTCCTTCTATCTAGGTGCTTCTTTCTCTTCCAACCTATTTGCCTCTTGAAAATTTCTCTTGATAGTTCCTCCATCTTACCATTGGTATCCTTACCTTCCTCTTGTGACATTTTGTTGGATGTCATACCCATTTGTTTATGGTATATTATACTTAGTAGGAAGAACTTTGAATCTTGTGGAATATTAGTGTTTGTTAGAAGAAACTTGTGATTTGAGGAAAATGGTATAGATCTAATTTCAACCTAGGGTGGTGAGAGTTGGTACCTTGAGGAAGAAGTTTTGAATATGGTACCTGACCATCCTATTAAGCTAGTTTCATGTTCAGATGATTATAAGGATTTGAGGATAAACTTAGGATGAAACTTTCCTAGTGGTTTTAGACTATGAAAGCTTAATGTTGCAATATCGTTTAGAGGATCGAAATAATCATAATGATAGTTAGTAGTGTGGTTAAGAATTTTAGTGATTCTTTAAGTGTTATTTGGGAAATTATGGTCTTTAAATGTTGGACCCTAACAGGAATAAATACTTTGTGGAATTAGGATTTGATGACACAACTTGAAGAATATCGTCATAAGCGAAAATCGATGTATTGAGAGTTTGGAAGAGATAAATAAATTGATTTACGGCTGCATTGCCTATGTTTTGCAAAAGTTAAGTGAAATAAGATTTGTGTGACTAATCTCTTTGAGGTTTTGAGATTCAACTTTTGAGGATGAGAAGGTTAATTGTTAATAATTTAGAGGAATGAATTTTTGGAATAAATTGGATCAAAGGATTTCATGATAAATCTCTTTTACCTTATGGTTGTTAGCGGTCTTGTTTCCCTAATTATAAATATTTGATGGTGGTTTCCAATAAGAGTATTGAAGGAACTAAGAAGATTAGAGTTCGTAATGAATCTTACATGGGTTGTTAGTTATGAAGTTTACCGTATCGATGGACCTTAGAAGATTGTAATTGAATTTGAATAATGGGGAGATGTTACTCGATGTGTCGTACTTATGAAATATTTTGGTAGGAATCCGATGATTGAAAATGTTGAGGATATATTGCACTCTCTTGAGGACTAGATTCTGTTGCAGTTAGTATTGTCGAGTTACAATCGACATTAGAATTTTCATAGAGGGAAGATAGTATTGGGGTTCATCCTTCTTTCTTCTTTCTTCTTTCCTTCTTTCTTTCTTCTTTCTATTCGATTTATTCTTTCGAATATTCCGTTCCTTCTATCGATTATCATTTCTCTTAGATAGATTTTTAGAAGCTTTAGTTAGAAACTTTAAGCATAGATAGTAGAGTTATTACCTTTACTATAAAATTTTTGAACTAAAAGCTTTTGGAAATGTTTTATGATTTCAAGTATTTTACCGTCAAGGAGTGTTGAGACCTGTTATTGGAGACGTTCGATAACTAGTTTTCTCATTTATTGATGCGAAAATGTATCTTTTAAGTCTTTGACTTGGGACGTCGATGTTCTTAACTGCAGACGAGAACCTTCCGTTCCATTGATAAGACCCTGTATTTTTAATACAAGTATATTTTTAACAATTTTGAGATAGACCTACATATATGTCACATTACTTCTTCTAAGTTTCGAGGACGAAACTTTTTAAAAGGAGGGGTGATTGTAACAACCCGAAAAGTACCCAATTTTTCTAGTAAAATATCTTACGAGTACTTTTCAGCAAAACTTGAGTTTTAAAATAGAATTTATTGTTACGAGTCGTATTTTGAAATTCCGAGTTCGTATTTGGAATTTTTGAGAGATTCCATGAGAATCCCGTTTTTCAGTCAACTTTGACTTTCGTTGACTTTTTCCCGACTCGCCTTGTAAGTTTGAAGACCGAAATTTTATTTAAAAAAATAATATTTTTAATTTATTTTTATTAAGATTTATTTAGATTTATCATAATTTAATATAATTATTTTGAATTTATTCGGAATTTAAAGAATAACTTTTACGGTTTAATCCCGAACATCATTTAACTATTCCCGAGTCATCATAAATCCCGAAACAAACCCGAAACCCGACTTTGGCATGAGTCACACGCCCATGTCATCTTTTTCCACTCACAATTAGATCTTTTGATTTTTTAGATTAAACTAATACAAATATCTAAGATATTTGTAGCTTTATCGATCCGTCCGATTAAATTACGCAAATCGCTCAAAATCAGACCCGTTTTCTCTCCTATCCTCACGGCACTCCCTCCTCTAATAGGCCTTGATATTTTCATTTCTTTTGATTACAATAACATAATATCTTGATAATTGATTTAATTAACTTAATATTTAATTAATTACCGTAATATAATTATTAAACCCGAGTCAATTCCGTAACAACAATTTCAAAACCCGACTCCATATTTCTTCTATATGTACACGGCTCACACCCACCCACTTTACTCACTAACAACTTTTCATTTTACAATACATCAAATTAAGATCTAATTAATCATTCTTCATCGTTCTTCATTCGTTCTTCGTCGTTCTTGAGCGTTCTTCGTCGTTCTTGAGCAAAATCGTCATAAATCCTTCATTTCTTATTCAAATCCGTCCTAACTTATATTTCTAGAATCTCCTCTTCGCTCTCCATCTTCAAGTACGGTTTATTTTCAATTCCGACAAAATCGTTTTCAACACTTTAATTATGGAATCAAGTTTTAATTCTAACAATATTATTCTTGTCATTTCTTAATAATGGGAAAGATTTTGAAGCCAGAGTTTGGTGACTCGTATATTTTGGGTGAAGATTAGTAGACGGGTTTATACTTCTTATTTTTTTTTTGTGCTAATTGGTTTTGCTAGCTAAGGTAACGATTCCGAGTTACTCGACGATTTAATGTTACATAGCTTTTGTTTCTTTTGTTTTTTGTTCATCTTTCGTTTTTGTTCATGTTATTATGATTTATGGATTTTTACTAGTAACATGATAAGTGGTTATGATTTTCATGTTGTATGGTATTTTTAATTTGTTAGTGTTCTTGACATATTGGTATGATTTATTATAACCATGATTTTGTATGAATGATGGTTGATTTGGATGTTTAAAAATGGTTGTT
>JAIUZE010020354.1:0-20594 GCA_022085475.1 Heliosperma pusillum
CGGTAGTGGCTCAGTCAAGTACTTGAGCTTACCGTCAGCAATGGCAGCATTCCGTAATGCCGCCTCCCAGTCCGCACAGTTGGACCCGTTATTCTTCAGTCGCGTTGACTGATTCATAGTGTCCATGAACATCTTAAGCCAGGACTCACGTCCGAGCGTGGCACTTGGCATTGGGTCATCAGTATGGCCCGCCATTTGTTATTAGCAGTTATATCTGAATATATGACTGTGGGAAAAATAAATATGATAAGTTTCATCGTTTTAAAATTTGAGTCAAATGAAAAACTGTTTAATTCGATGACTCGTGCATTTATACAATTGACCTCCCTCAAGAATTATATAAATGATCCCAAGACTCAATTTCTGTAAATTGATAAGCCAACCTCTTGGCTAATTCTACTTTTAGAATTCCTGGTCGATAAATTTCTGTAAATTCTATCTTTAGTCCATCATAATCACGAGATATTACTCGTACTATAATGTTGAGATAAAATAGGTCAACACTCACTACTTACCCAACGTAGAAGGGGTCATATTATGACTTCCGACGAAGAAGGGGCTCATAGTAGTTTTCCCTATAAAGACTAGTCTCAATTTTAATTTATAGGGGAAGGTCCCATCATCTTAACTTAAATTCATTTTAAGTGAACGAATGTCTAGCAACTCGAGAATGATTTAACTAAGGTGATGGCCCTAAAAGCGAGTGACATCTGTATGTCCATGATAAAAATATTCAAACTATATGAATCATTTTCATGCATTTTAGGTTTAGGTGGTTTGGTTTAGGCGGAATATGATGCAATTATATCTATCATGTGATGGAAAGTAAACGAGAATGAAAAACGTAAAAGGAAAAACATGTCCTAGTGTGGCCTATCCTACCAAAAAGAATGAAATACAACTTGGAATCCAACTGCTTGGACCCTCGAAGCTTGACTTGATCACCCTTCTTGGTCCATGTAGCGGGAGTGAGCTCCAATGTCCATCTTTAGTCTTCTTTGAAATTACAATAAATAAAATTACATTGATCCTATTTATTACATTCTAATTTCAAAACCCAAAACTAAAAATAATGGAGATTCGAGATCTCAAATTACATCCAAGACTATGTTACCATCATTACGGTAACACAATCTACTAAGGCCACACTAAGTTACAACTGATTGTAAAATACGATAAAAATTCATTCAAACAATCCAAAAACATTATAAAAGCACCAACTAAAATAAAACATGCAAGACATAATACAGTTATTACGATGTTTTATTATCCAAACCACCCTTTAACATAGATTATAATTATGTGGTAATTCTGTAATTACCCACATCAATTACAATCCCGATTCATTTTACTGATAAAATGAACTATCCTAAACATTTCAAACTGCTTTAAAATGTAAGATATTAAGCATATGTGAACCGTTTCACATTAATTATACACAATCCGAATAATGTACAATTAAAGGCCAAAAAAACTTGAACACGGAAAAACAGAAATTTTTCAGCTGAAATTTTCGGCAAAATTTTTTTTCATCAAAACGGTCCTTATCGACAAAATCGGGAAAAATCAATATCCTTTCAAATGATAAACTCATTCAACATCATTTCCATTTTCATTTTAATCTAATCTTTATTAAATTAAAACATCTACAAATTCATTGTATGTTATTTTAACAGATTAAAATAACAAAATAAATCTAAATGAAAACGAATACTAAAAGAAATACGATTCTGTAAAGTACTCGATCGAGAAGAAATTAAACAATAAAGTCTCTCGATCGACTAATTCTTCCTAGTCGACAAACAGGGACCTCGATCGAGTATAAACATCACTCGATCGACCAAAACAATTTAGAAAACTGCTCGATCGAGCAAATACAAGTACTCGATCAACCAAACATTTTAGAAAATCGCTCGATCGAGCAAATAAAGCCCTCGATCGAGACAAACATTCACAAAAACTGCTCGATCGAGACACTTAAGTCCTCGATCGAGTCAAACACACAGCGGCATAAACAGTTTCCGTTTAAGAAATCAAATTAAAACAATTTCGTGGCCTATGCTCTGATACCACTTGTGGGAAATCGGTATTACCACAATACAATTATTATAGGATTATAACGAAATGGTAATAACTTGATAATGCTAATCATAAACGAAAACAACAAAAGGAATAGAGATTTAGAAATCAACCTCCGGTCCTAGCAATAGGCGTAAAGAACAGAGATATCAAGGTAGATATCCTCCTAATCGTTGCACCCAAGATTCTCCGAGAAATACCCTTTTCTTTTGCTAGAAAGTAAACCTCTTACACGATCTCACTGTTGAGAAGAAGGTTTTTGTGTTTTGTCAAAAGTTACCGTAAACTTTTGTTTCTGTGTAAATGATGGAGGCAGTAGTGAGGAATTAGGTTAGAAAAGGCAAAATCTCAATTTACTCTTTTCTACACATATTTCTCACGGCACATATGGTTTTTATATGGGGAGATTTAGTCTCCTCAAAAATAACTACCCATTGACTAAAAACCGAGTGAATCCGGATACTTTCGTTTCTGGTCATTTTAGCTTTCAATATAATGTAATATATTATAATCGTCATATGTCAAGGATCGACATTATAATACATCATTAATTATAAATATCCGTATATTTATAATTTCCAATTAATTATAACGGTTTATGTTTAATTAGCTTACATTATATATCCAATTTACGAATTACAGATAATTCGTCTCAGCTAACTTTCTTTAATCGTTATTAAATAATCGTCTCATCATCACATTGACTAACCTTTTAGTCAAATACACTGACTAACCTTTTAGTCATATAATAGGGCATCAATATGATTATTTTCTCAAATAATCACATCTCTCAAACACATCCTATAGGTGTGACTTTTAGGGACCAGTTGATCACCGCCATCTATATGACAATAACGTCAAACTTATCTAGCAAGCCAACCATTATCGATAAACGTTAATCAACTGATTATAATAAAAAATGTACCCTGTGAACCTACAGAGGTTTATTTGTGTTATTGCACTAACTGTGGAGGACACTGGCTCCAACACATAGGACAAAATAAGGAAGAAGAAGCCGCCATGCTCGGATCAGCACACTTACCCGATTGGGTACACCACTTACCCGATCGGGTAAGTTGTATTCCAGGTCCTTTGACTGTCGTTTCATCTCCCTTTGCTTTGACTTGACTCCCATCATCCCCCTTGACCTCTAGAGTCGGGTTTGTTGATAGGGTTTGATGTAAAGCGATGATTGCTTCCGCCTAATTGATTGATCTTTCGACAACTACGAAACTGTCTTTGCTTCTTCTTTCGAATTAGTGAACCTTCTTGAAATGCCTTTCACTTGGTCAAGCTTGCTTCTTCAAATCGTCGGGTTCTAGGCAAATGCTTGAAAATATAGAAAAAGGGCGTAGAAACGTCACTTTCCCTACAAAACAGGTTAGAACACAGGAATTCGCCTAGAAGACGATATTAGCTCATAAAATGGCTTAACAAAGCACGAATGATATACGAAACCGAGCTAAATTGGGGGTTAAAACCATACAAATATTCACTTATCAAACTCCCCCAAGCTAAACCTTTGCTTGTCCTCAAGCAAACGTAACAAACAATACCAGGACAAGGGTTGCAAGCATTGGCTACTACACCATCAGGAAACAAATCTCAACGTAAAACTTTGGAAACATAATGAATCATAACCCAAAAACAACGTGGGCAAGAATGATACATAAACATGGCTGAGATTTACATAACGGCGTAGCACAAAGAATTTCACTGCAGAGTTTTTGGCTCTTGCATGATCTTTTGACAAATGGACTCTCATGGCACACTCGAACACTCATTGTATGTAAAAGGTGATTTCTTTATGTGTAAATGTTTGAGACACTCACTTATCTACGACTTATGAAAATGTGTCCGTAGTCTAATATGGTAAACAATTCAAAACACAAGTCAAAGATCATAATGCACATAGAAAAGAAGCCGAAAAATATGAAGAAGGCTTTGGGAAATGGGTGAAAGGTGGACAAATAGTTATGGTCATGTGAAGATTAGAATGAGCTAGCAACTGACCAATGATAAATAAATACTCAATCCAAACTTTCGATCAATTTCCCAGAAGACGAATAACGAGGCCAAAAGCCACAAATTGGCTTATTACACACGAAACACAAGGGTAAACTCCTTCTATTGATTGAATTGACATTTTGAGGAGATACTCACAACTTCTTTTTTTATTTCTTTTTCGATTTCTTTTTTTCTTTTCTTTTTCTATTTCATTCATTTTTTTCTTTTCTGAACATAACATCACTTCTTGTACATTTTCGTTCTCCCAAATTCACTTTGTCATATAAGAACAAATCTTCTCAAAAGAGCACCCATACACCATAGTCTAGCTACTAGCTCAAAAGGTAGGCAGTTTTTGTATGTAGCTATTATTTTGTGAAGCATTTGTATGAAGGGGTTAATTTTAAGGGGCAATTTAAAGTGAAAAAGGCTTCAATTCTTAGTGAATCATAAATGCAATGCTTATAGGAATGAAATGAGAACCATACTTATGCGTTTTGACATGACACACATCACAAGGAGAACTACACAAACCTAAATGAGACTGGGTATGGATGTACTAGTCTAAGGAGGTTCTACCTTACTATAAATGTAGTTTGCCAAATGTCAAGATCAAGCGTACTCATCTATAGATTCATTCCATGCCTACTGTGTACAAGACTTCCCCATGTATGCACAATTCAATAAAAATTGAATCATTATCTTTTGAAAGCTCTAAGTTTGGGAAATGTAACGTGATAGCATAGTAAACAAGCAAGCAAAGCATGAAAAGCATTCAATAATGTTCAGAAATTTTCTCAAAAATCTTCTCTTTCTTTTATTTAAAATTTGAAAAATGATCACTAAAATGCAAAATGGGAAAATGCAATCCCTCCCCCAAGCTAAACATCACATTGTCCTCAATGTGAGCACAAAGACAAAATATGCAATGAGATGCTTAATGGGGAAAAGGAAAAATGAAAGAAGAGTGAAGCTTACTAGTCAGCGCGGACTCCCCCAAGCTAGTCTTTTGGACTTGACAAGGAAGGTCTTTATAGATTCTTCAAAAACTCTTTCATCTGCAAAATAAATCCTAACAATGAAAAAGGGAATACAAAAATAAAAATGCAAAAAGAAAAGGAACACGGGTTGCCTCCCGAGAAGCGCAATTTAAAAGTCTTGCTAGACTCCATTTCATTCTTTGAAATCATCCTTTATCTTTAAGCTCACTATCATCCAAACTCATCTTCATAGCGTTCTTTACATTCTCCATCCATTCCAAGCTTTTCCGAGAATAGCCCCTTCTAGCACTTTTAGCAGTAGTGCTTTTAGTATGATCACCTGCAAGAGAATCAACACTAACCTGTGCCTCCAGCGGATCCGTCAGTAAGGATCGAGGCATAGAAGAAACAATAGAAGAGTCATCAACATTAAGCACATAACAAGGTTCTTCTAGTACGGGACCCTTAACGGTTGAATTTTTACTAAAGGTCACCTTGTCATCTCCTATCTCTAATGTCAACTTCCCATTCTTGACATCAAAAACTGCACCAGTGGTGTGCAAAAAGGGTCTTCCCAAAATGATTGGGATTTGAGAGTCCTCGGCCATGTCAAGTACAAGAAAGTCAACGGGAATGAAAAACTTACCAACTTTGACGGGCACATCTTCTAAAACACCCATAGGTTGTTTTAGAGAACGACCCGCCATTTGCAAAGTAATAGTAGTGCATTGCAAAGCACCCATGTTAAGTTTTTCAAACATAGAAAAGGGCATGACACTTACACTAGCACCTAGGTCGCAAAGGGCCTTATCAATTGTATACGTGCCTATAGTGCAAGGGATGGAATAACTACCAGGGTCCTTGAGTTTTGGTGGAGACTTATTTCGCAAGAGTGCACTACACTCTTCAGTGAAAGCTACGGTCTTAATCTCATTGAAGGATCTCTTCTTTTTGAGGACTTCCTTCATAAACTTGGAATAAGAAGGAACTTGGGAAATCAATTCAATGAATGGGACTGTTACCTTTAAGTTTTTAACGACGTCAAGGAATTTACCATACTTTGCCTCCTCCGTGTGCTTTTCTAATCTTTCGGGAAATGGGACCTTGATCTCAATAGGAATCTCGGGCTCTTTCCCCTTTGACATGGGAACCTCATCTTCAACATTAACAACCACGGGCTCATCATTATGCTTACCACTTCTCGAGGAAATGGCATTTACAGTTTCGTGAGGTTGGTAACATTGTGAAGGCAGTTGCCCTTGCTTTTGGTGGGTATTAGAAGAGGCATATTGGGAAAGTTTAGCTTCCAACAATTTGATGGCGGCATCCTTAGCTTGATCGCTCTCCTGGAATTGACTATCATGGTGTCTTGCCTTTGAGCCAATTGCAGCATCATGGCTTCAAGTTTACTTACACCATTTTCACTCTGTTGAAATGTAGAGGATTGGAGTTGTTCTAGCTTTTGTGTGAGAAGGGCTATTTGAGCTCGTAAAAGTGTCAAAGTGGGGTCCTCTTGCTTAGATTTCGATGGTATGGAGCGGGAGTTTCTATATTGAGAATCGTGAATTGCCATGGATTCAATGGTAGTTTGAGCATTTTCAACATTGATTTGATCAAATCTTCCATTGTTAGCAGAATCCAGGATACGACGGGACTCTATATAACTTTATAGAATGTGATGGCGAGGAGCCATGGATCTATCCCATGATGAGGACACTCTCTATGCAAGTCCTTGTACCTCTCCCAAGCTTCATATAGGCTCTCATCGTCCCCTTGTTGGAAACCAGTGATTTGACTTCTCAACAAAGCGGTCTTTTCTGGGGGAAAGTACTTTTGGTAGAAAGCAAGAGCTAAGCTCTCCCAATCGGTTATACCTAATGTAAACTTATCAAGGCTATGAATCCACAACTATGCTTTGCCCTCAAGGAAAATGAAAAGAGCATCTCTCTAATTTGTCCTTGGGTGACTCCAGTTTGTCTAATAGTGGAGCAATAGTCACAGAAGTTTTGGATGTGAAGGTTGGGATCTTCTGTGGCATTGCCACTAAATTGGCTTCTTTCTATAAGGTTAATGAAGGCAGGTTTGATTTCAAAGTTTTGAGCTTCGATTTGGGGTGTAGCAATACCCCTTGGAAGTGTTTCTGCGGTGGGTTTGGAATGGTCAGAAAGTCGAACCATTTCCGATTGTGAAGGTGAAGATGGAAATTGAAGATTTGGTGGTTTTTGTGAATGGAGATGAGAATGGATCTTCTTCTCCTTCACGATTAGATATAATATCTGAGTATTTCTCACGAATATGGTCTAAACTTGAAGTATCAGAAGCTTTTGAGATTTCGTTGAATAGCTTTTGTATCCTATGCAGAGTTCTTTCTAGGTCGAGGTCTAAAGAGATAGAGATCCCTAATCTAGAAGATTTGGGCATAAGATTGAAAAGCTTAGACGAAAAATCAAGAGAGGTCTAAAGGGATTTGGGTCCCTAAAGACTAGATAAAACTAATTGCGATAAAAATCACAAGAAAAAGGAAAACTAAACCGTGCTCCCCGGCAACGGCGCCAAAATTTGACCGGGCCTGTCGCGAGCCTGATACAATGATAAATTACCCAGACTAGGCTAATAACAAATTAATTTAATTAGGGAAGTAGGGGTCGGTCCTTAGGGAGATGGTGTTTCCTATAGAATGTGAAATGTCTCACAATTTGGGTTTTGGGATTTTGATATCTAAACTAATATAA
Source organism: Heliosperma pusillum (assembly GCA_022085475.1). Taxonomy (NCBI): domain Eukaryota; kingdom Viridiplantae; phylum Streptophyta; class Magnoliopsida; order Caryophyllales; family Caryophyllaceae; genus Heliosperma; species Heliosperma pusillum. Next base: position 7,799 of record JAIUZE010020354.1, read on the forward strand.
AGCATAAATAAAAAAAAAAAAAAACAAATGAAAACAATAAAGCAAGTGATGAAAACAACTAGGGAAGTAGGTTCACACATGTAGATTGACATATTAATGACATTGGATTTGGAACATGCAAATAATTCATTGTTAGTTCGTAAGAATGATGTGTTCATTACAATCATAGATCAGATGGTCTAGCAGGATTTTCTGGCGATTTACTAGGTCTTAATCTACCATGTCATGCTTTGTCTATTCAATTCTCGTATGTCTACCTTGGAAAAGAATTCCATTTTAGCCGATGATTTCCGGCCAGAAATTGTTGACTATCGTTACAATCCAAACATGCATAGACACAACGTTTTAAAGGCACAATTTCTTTTATCCAATTAACATCTTTTAATCAATCTAGCATGGCTACCCTACACCCTAGAAAGGTGACTACTCGCTCATGATAATGCTTGAATCTAAGATGATATCAACAATGAAAACTAGGGTTGACATGTTTATTTGATTTTGACTCTTTATATGACGATAATAACGACGCTAATTGATAATCTAGGAAATGAAACAACGATTATAACGGTACTAAAATGAATCTAAGACAATATGTAAAGCGAATAGCAATCAAATGGAAAACAATAAGGGACATTAAACAAGGGATAAAACAGAAATACCTATATGACGATCAATGACGATAATGATAACAATAATAGAAAATCCTTGCACATAATAAACGATCCTCTTGCTTAGATTTCGAAGGTATGGAGCGGGAGTTTCTATATTGAGAATCGTGAATTGCCATGGATTCAATGGTAGTTTGAGCATTTTCAACATTGATTTGATCAAATCTTCCATTGTTAGCAGAATCCAGGATACGACGGGACTCTATATAACACCCATTATAGAATGTGATGGCGAGGAGCCATGGATCTATCCCATGATGAGGACACTCTCTATGCAAGTCCTTGTACCTCTCCCAAGCTTCATATAGGCTCTCATCGTCCCCTTGTTGGAAACCAGTGATTTGACATCTCAACAAAGCGGTCTTTTCTGGGGGAAAGTACTTTTGGTAGAAAGCAAGAGCTAAGCTCTCCCAATCGGTTATACCTAATGTAACCTTATCAAGGTTATGAATCCACAACTTTGCCTTGCCCCTCAAGGAAAATGAGAAGAGCATCTCTCTAATTTGTCCTTGGGTGACTCCAGTTTGTCTAATAGTGGAGCAATAGTCACAGAAGTTTTGGATGTGAAGGTTGGGATCTTCTGTGGCATTGCCACTAAATTGGCTTCTTTCTATAAGGTTAATGAAGGCAGGTTTGATTTCAAAGTTTTGAGCTTCGATTTGGGGTGTAGCAATACCCCTTGGAAGTATTTCTGCGGTGGGTTTGGAATGGTCAGAAAGTCGAACCATTTCCGATTGTGAAGGTGAAGATGGAAATTGAAGATTTGGTGGTTTTTGTGAATGGAGATGAGAATGGATCTTCTTCTCCTTCAAGGTTAGATATAATATCTGAGTATTTCTCACGAATATGGTCTAAACATGAAGTATCAGAAGCTTTTGAGATTTCGTTGAATAGCTTTTGTATCCTATGCAGAGTTCTTTCTAGGTCGAGGTCTAAAGAGTTAGAGATCCCTAGTCTAGAAGATTTGGGCATAAGATTGAAAAGCTAAGACGAAAAATCAAGAGAGGTCTAAAGGGATTTGGGTCCCTAAAGACTAGATAAAACTAATTGCGATAAAAATCACAAGAAAAAGGAAAACTAAACCGTGCTCCCCGGCAACGGCGCCAAAATTTGACCGGGCCTGTCGCGAGCCTGATACAATGATAAATTACCCAGACTAGGCTAATAACAAATTAATTTAATTAGGGAAGTAGGGGTCGATCCTCAGGGAGATGGTGTTTCCTATAGAATGTGAAATGTCTCACAATTTGGTCGTATCTAATGAATATCTGGGTTTTGGGATTTTGATATCTAAACTAATATAAAGCATAAATAAAAACAAAATAAAAACAAATGAAAACAATAAAGCAAGTGATGAAAATAACTAGGGAAGTAGGTTCACACATGTAGATTGACATATTAATGACATTGGATTTGGAACAAGCAAATAATTCATTGTGAGTTCGTAAGAATGATGTGTTCATTACAATCATAGATCAGATGGTCTAGCAGGCTTTTTAGGCGATTTACTAGGTCTTAATCTACCATGTCATGCTTTGTCTATTCAATTCTCGTATGTCTACCTTGGAAAAGAGTTCCATTTTAGCTGATGATTTCCGGCCAGAAATTGTTGACTATCGTTACAATCCAAACATGCATAGACACAACGTTTTAAAGGCACAATTTCTTTTATCCAATTAACATTTTTTAATCAATCTAGCATGGCTACCCTACACCCTAGAAAGGTGACTACTCACTCATGATAATGTTTGAATCTAAGATGATATCAACAATGAAAACTAGGGTTGACATGTTTATTTGATTTTGACTCTTTATATGACGATAATAACGACGCTAATTGATAATCTAGGAAATGAAACAACGATTATAACGGTACTAAAATGAATCTAAGACAATATGTAAAGCGAATAGCAATCAAATGGAAAACAATAAGGGACATTAAACAAGGGATAAAACAGAAATACCTATATGACGATCAATGACGATAATGATAACAATAATAGAAAATCCTTGCACATAATAAACGATCCTTGAATTGCAACACTTGTACCCAACAAAGTAGACTGCAAAGATTGAAACTCTTATTAATCTAAACTAAAGTTTTGATATGAAAAGGACAGAAATAATCTAAGAACTAAAGACTAAAGAAGAAAATGAGAGAAGGGAGGCTAGTACCCCCTCCTCCTAATCTAAGGAGAAATGTGAGAAGAGAAGAGAAGAAGATTGTAGAGAGGTGTGTTTTGATATGAGGGCCTAGAGCATCTATTTATAGTATTAGGGTTTCGTGGAGAAGAGGTCGGGCATTAAACACATAGGACAAAATAAGGAAGAAGAAGCCGCCATGCTCGGATCAGCACACTTACCCGATCGGGTACACCACTTACCCGATCGTGTAAGTTGTATTCCAGGTCCTTTGACTGTCGTTTCATCTCCCTTTGCTTTGACTTGACTCCCATCATCCCCCTTGACCTCTAGAGTCGGGTTTGTTGATAGGGTTTGATGTAAAGCGATGATTGCTTCCGCCTAATTGATTGTTCTTCCGACAACTACGAAACTGTCTTTGCTTCTTCTCTCTTTCGAATTAGTGAACCTTCTTGAAATGCCTTTCACTTGGTAAAGCTTGCTTCTTCAAATCGTCGGGTTCTAGGCAAATGCTCGAAAATATAGAAAAAGGGCGTAGAAACGTCACTTTCCCTACAAAACAGGTTAGAACACAGGAATTCGCCTAGAAGACGATATTAGCTCATAAAATGGCTTAACAAAGCACGAATGATATACGAAACCGAGCTAAATTGGGGGTTAAAACCATACAAATATTCACTTATCAGTTTCGAAAGTTGAAGTTGGAGTTTGTGGAACGTGGATTTGATTATGTTGGTGCAATGGTTGCCGAACCCGTTTTTCTCCGCGAGATCCGCGAAAGCCAAGTTGATGATCCTACCTACAAGTCTATTCAAGCCAAGCTTCTAGAAGGAAAAGCTAAAGACTTCAAGATTGATGACAAAGGTGTCCTTCGACTCCATGAGCGTTTGTTCGTACCTAATGCTCTTGATTTGAGAAAGCGAGTTCTTGATGAAGCTCACCTTTCTCCTTATACTATCCACCCCGGAGGTGATAAAATGTATAAAGACTTGAAGCTACAATTTTGGTCGCCGAATTTGAAAGGCGATGTTGTGTCTTATGTTGGAAGATGTCTTACTTGCCAACAAGTGAAAATCGAACACAAGAGGCCCGGTGGATTGCTACAACCTTTGGATATTCCAGTATGGAAGTGAAAATCTATTTCTATGGACTTTGTCATGGCTTTGCCAAGGACTGTTAAAAGTAAAGATGTCGTTGGTGTTATTGTTGATCGTTTGACCAAGAGTGCTAGATTTATTTCGATCAAGGAGACTTGGAGTTTAGATCGACTAGCGAAACTCTATGTTGATGAGATCGTTAGATATCATGGTGTTCCCAAGGAGATGATATCCGACCGAGACCCGAGGTTTTGTTCGAGATTTTGGAAGGCCTTACAAGAAGCCATTGGTAGTAAACTGTTGATGAGTACCGCTTTCCATGCCGCTACCGATGGTCAGACCGAGAGGACTATCCAGACTTTAGAAGACTTGCTTAGAGCTTGTGCACTCGACTTCCAATCTAGTTGGGAAAAGAGTCTACCGTTGGTGGAGTTTTCTTAAACCAATAGTTATCATGTCTCGATCAAGATGGCTCCATATGAAGCTCTCTATGGAAGAAAATGCCGAAGTTCTATTTGTTGGAATCAATTGAGTGATGTTCGTGACTTAGGTCCCGATGTTCTTGTTGAAACCATTGATCAAGTGAAGGTCATTCGTGATAGAGTGAAAGATGCTGAAGACTGACAAAAATCTTATGCCGATGTCCGAAGAAGACCGTTAGAATTTGAAGCTGGAGATAAAGTGTTCTTGAAAGTATCTCCGATAAAGGGCGTTAAAAGGTTTGGTGTGAAAAGAATTGGTGCCGTAGCGTACAAGTTGGACTTGCCCCCGAATTTGAACAAAGTTCATGATGTTTTCCATGTTTCTCTATTGAGGCAGTACATTAGTGACCCAAGCCATGTTTTTCAAGCCGAAATTCCCGATCTAGAACCGAATTTGTCCTTTAAAGAGAAGCCAATCTGCATTCTAGATCGCAAGGATAAGAAGTTGAGAAATAAAGTGGTGCCTTTAGTGAAAATTTTGTGGAGATGTGCTAATGTTGCAGAAGAGACGTGGGAACCGGAAGCTACTATGCGTATTAAATATCCAAGCCTATTCGATTAAGTTATCTTTCTTTCGCTCAAGTTTCGAGGGCTAAACTTTTTAAAAGGTAGGGTGATTGTAACCCCCGCAAATGTATCCTATTTTTATATTAAAAATATTATACGGATACTTTTTAGCGAAATTTTAGATTTAGTCTAGAATTTAATTTCCCGTGTCTAATTTAGAAAATCCGAGTTCGTATTCGGACTTTACTCGAAATTCCGAGTGAGTTACGCCTTAAGGCGCTTTTGGGCTTTTTCCCATATTTTCCACTCACCTTATATCCCCTTATAACCCTAACTCCCTCACTCACTTTTCGACTTACTCCTTCTTCGTCATCAAGTAACCAAAACCCTAAACCCCATTTTTGATCAAGCTCAAGATCGTCACTACTCCTTCATTACTTACTCAAATCCGCTAATTTTCGTCATAATCTTCCCCTCTTATCGTCCTTTATCTTAATTGGTAATAAAATTACCGTCTTTCTCATCTTTCAATTTATCCGTCTATCTCAAAGGTGAATTATATTCATATTTTGTTGTTTAATTGTAGGTAGAGACCTTCAAGACCTCGACAAAGATTACTACTTATTGGAGGAGGACCTAGACGAAGATTGAAGACGCAAAAAGGTAACGGTGAAGGGTTACTCGATATCAATACGTGATTTAATGTGTTTTTGATGTTAGTAAACGTATTTAGAATAGGATGCTTGTTCATAGAATTTGTGTTGTTGACGATAGTGGTTGTTCGTGGATAATTGTTATTGAGTATTGATGATTGATGATGATAGTTGATGTTTGTTGATGTTCATTGGTGTTAAGTGATGATTTTCGGTCATATGTCGTCCCAGCCGGCCGATCGGCCGCCGGTCAGCTGACCGTCTGGGAGTTGGCTGACTTGAAATTGGTATTTTCGAAGTTTATTGGTATTATGTAAGTCTCAGCCGGCCGACCGGGTGAGACACACCCTATCTTTCCTTCTTTTTCTCCAGTGACATATGGTCCAGCCGGCAGCCAGTCCACTTGACCGGCTGGATCACCCTGTATTTTCGATGGTATTCAAATGTTGCTGAAGTGCCAGCCGGGTAGCCGGCAGCCGGTCACCCTGACCAGCCGGTACACGTTGCCTTTCCCATTCTATTCTTTTCTTATACTTTCATTTATAATAGTTCGCATGGTTCGTTTATCGTATAAATTTACGTAATAGCTTTAAATATTCATGTTTAGAATGTATGATATCTCATTCGCTTATATCACATGTTTTTATGACGGTTTTTGTTATGTCCCCCTTTTGAGTCGGTTTTACATATGTTATGATTTGAGCACTAATTGATAAGTGCTATGAACTCTCATTCCCCGGCTATACCTCCTTGCTCGTTAGACTGGAATGTTGGAACGAGAAGATGTATCCTTAATGCTTAAATGCATGTTTAGGTGGGGATATGACGACGTTGTTGGGAGGCGAATGCTTTGCGTTGATCGACCCGGCCGTCAAATGTCGTATACTTGTGAGGTGGTGTCATTGCATATAGCGTACCGCTTGTTTATGATGCTTGTGCTCTTTCCGCCTCTTTCGTGAAGGTTGACCGAATTTCGGGTACTCGGCTACTGTATTTGACCGAGTCTTGGATGCGAAATGTGTATCGCATGTCGAATCGAAAAATGTTATTTCGAGAGTCTGTCAAGGTTTAGACTAGGATCGGATATTTATATCGTTGTCCTACCAGGAGGAATTGAGTCTACATATACGAAATGTTAATCGTGTATGCGTTCAGGGAAATGTTTATCCTGTGGATGCGATTTAATCATACTTGCTATGTACACGGTGCTAGTGCGTGTCAATTTCCGTGAGAGATGTTGTCACCGTATTTGTACGTTTGGATGGATGGTTTTATCTTAATTATTTGTGACCGTTGGATGACTTGGCGTGGTTTATATGTCGAGTCTCTATCTTATCAAGTATATGCCGATATCGGTGAGATGCAAGCCCTAGTGAGTGTATAGTTGCCTAAGGGTGTCTTCCCCGAGTTTATCTATACTATGATGCTTACCGTTTTGTACTTCATGCACCTATATCTTTATATATTGAAATGCCTAATTATCCTTCTCCTAATTCACATGTATATATATATATATATATGCATGCTTCTACTTGTGTATTACCGTTTAAGTATGTTATTTGTGATATGGCTGGGAGAACCCGGAGTTACTCCCCACTTACTGTGGCGTTCATGTTTTCATGGATGAACAGGTTGCTTGGATGGATTTTGCTTGTTGTTTTTGGGTTCGGGTGTGAGCTAGCGGGCGTTGGCCTCGACTATTCACCCCTAAACGTTTCTTAGCTAGTTTGCTAACAACTTTGATATTTGATAACGTTTTGAGAGACTACGTCTCTTTGTAGTAAATTCTACTTTAGTTCGTATTTATTTGACATTCCTCGTACGTTTATTTTGGCATGTAAAAAGTTTGAAAAATACCGTATTTTCCGCAATATAAATTGCATGCTTGTTATGTTTTATTTATGCTATCGCGAGGGTTGTCACAACTCTCCCGAGGCCATGCGTCCGAACTCACAAGAAATATTTCATTTTCCAAAAACACGCCTACTTGCCAAAGTCTCTCACACTTTTCAGTATATCACTTTATCATTGGTATTAACTGAACATATTAATTTGCCATCATTACTCTTATGACTTTCTCTCTCCATCAGATCTCATCCAACATAATCATATACTAACATCCGCAATCCCACCATGAAACTCACACCACTAGAGGTCGAATTGAACGGGGGACAACAATGGTCGAACATGATCGGTGGAGGAGCCAAATGTATGGCATAATGAATTTTATATAGGGGAATATAGCATATTATTCATTACACATCTATTATATTTGCATAATCAGTTCATTTATTTTTCAATTATCAATCAAAAATCCTTGATGTTTATATAAGCAAGCTTTTTCTCGTTTAATCCTTAAAATAATCAGAATCCAACCTCTTATATTCGTAATATATATGGATTTTTTTATCTTCCAGCCTAATTCGTGAAAGTCCATATACCTTAATTAGACTCCCCTAATTAGTTACTAAATTACTTGTTAATTTAGTATTTAATGATCTATGTAACATGCATGCAAATATAAAAACATTTATATAAAAGAAGAAATTTCCTCACATTGATATGGAAAATATATGGGCACAACAAGAACTTCTTCTTGTTGTTCTTAAGCTATAATTATGGATGAACACAAGTAATCTCCAAATTAGAAGATCTCCTCTAAGTTGCACCAAGATAAACCCAAATACTCTACTCTTATTATTAACTAGATAATAAGATAGATATTATACTACTAATATTAGAATATATTACTACACTAGTAATACTTAGTAAATATTAGTATTTGAGAGTTTTTAGAGAGAAGATGAGTTTTTGAGAGATGAAATAAGCAAGAATGAACTAGTAACTAAATTGAACAACAATTGTTCATTTTATAGCCATGAGGGTCGGCCTCTCCATCACCAAAAGAGTGATTTTTTTCTTCTTATTTTATTGCCATGCAAAGTGGTGGTGTGTTGTAGTGAATAAAATGATTTTAGGTTTACTATTCATGTCATAATCACATGTTGCTTGTGAGTATAAATAAGAGCAACCATCATCACCATCCACTTCAATATGACCGGCCATGTGAGCCTTGTTTTGGTCCATTTTGATTTTTGATATTTGTCCCACAAATACTTATTAATCATATGCTTAATTATCTTGTATAATTAAGTGTTAATTTGATCATATAACAATTATATGACACAAATAAATGAATAATATGTACTTAACATTTTAAGTAATATTTTACCATTTATATCAATATGTAATGGGTCCCACAATGCTTAGTTAATTTATTTTACAACTCTTTGTAAATATAACTAACTAATTACCTCTATCTCAATACCTCAACCAATTTAGTAATTTAACGATTAATTACTAAGTTAAATCTTATTTAATCGTATTAAAATAAGATATAAATTTATTAGTCAATTATCGCATAATTAAAAAATAAACTTAATCGAATTTGAGTTCTTAACTCAATTTCTAACAATTAACTCTCGTACATATCGAATATATGTAATGTACTAATTAACTGTATCGTATACAAATAATTAGTTACTATTTGGATTTCATCCTTTAGGTGTGACCGAAAGGGATCAGTTGATCACCGCCGTCAAACGACAATAACGTCAAACTCTAGTCAGCCAACCGTTATTGATTTACGTTAATCAACTGACTAATCATATATTATAGTCAATAAATATCCCAATTATATTCCTTAATAAGATTTATTATGTGGCGCACTATTGTGGAGGACACCTACTCCAACAATCTCCCACTTGTCTGACACAAGTGTGCGTCACCGATTCTCTTGTCTCTTTATCACATCTCCCACTCAACGCAAGGTGTCTTTCAGGTCGCACTTGCGATTGACAATATCTAGAGTGGTTTTTCTCGATAGGGAGAGTAACTGTCTGACCGGAAAATCTACCATAGATCTCTTTTCGAGCGTGGCCACGCATTTACAGTAACTTCTCCTCGAGTGGCCTAAAGATGTTTGTACCCAACGTGGGTGGACAATTCCTGTTGATTCATCTACTCTGTATGATGCAGATCACCATGATCCATCGGCCTCCTTTTACGGCACGACCTAGAACATCAACCAAAACCAATCGGAAACTGCACCGATTCAGATAGACGGTCGCCAGTCAAAAGAATCGACTCATAGGAATAAGATAGAAGACCATGCCACGACCAGGCATCAAATAATTGATTTAAGAGTCTCTACAATGTCACTGTCCGACACAGTGTCATAAAGTCTGTCTATGTAAACGACTAGTCATCTCCATGACCCCATGGTGCTGAACCAACCATCGATCGACTTACAATCTAGTCATTTCGAGACGTCACCTCATTGAATGACTAGGGACAAAATACTAAGTTCGTCTTATTCACTTGAATAGTGTGACAACCCTCGCGAATGCGGAAATATAAAACAAACAAGCATGTGAAATATATTGCGGAAATAGGTAGTTTTTAAAAAACTTTTATACATGCAAGTTAAATAAAACGAGGAGTGTCAAAATATTACAAATTAAGTACGGAATATAACAAAGAGACGGAGTCTCTTCAAATGTTAGCAAAGAACAAGAGTTTAGCAAAACTAGCTAATATCGTCTAGAGGTGAAACTTCCAGGGACAACGCCCGCTAGCTCACACCCGAACCCCAAAATATCATATCCAAAGAGTCAATCCATGCAAGCAAACTGTTCATTCATGAAAAACATGAACGCCACAGTCAGTGGGGAGTAACTCCGGGTTCTCCCAGCCATATCACCTTTAACGTACATATAAGGAAATACAAAAGTAAAGCATGCATATATATATACATGTGAGTTGCGATCAGAATAGATAGGCAATTCTATAGATAATGATGAGATCATGTGGAAATCAAAACCGTAACCATCATGTTATTCAAAGACTCGGGATAGACACTCTTAGGCAATCGAATACGCTCACTAGTGCTTGCATCTCACCGTTAGCGGTATAAGATTGATAAGATTGAGACTCGACAGACAAACCAGTCAAGTCATGCGATGATCACATAATATCCAACATATTACCATCCATTCACGAACCAAGACCTTGACGGTGTCAAGTCATGCAATGACCATGAATACAATCATGAAATCACGCATTCAAAGACAGCGACACAAAGACGACCTTTCTCACGGTAAATGAAACGCACTAGCATCCTTGTTACATGTGCAAGTATGGATTAAAAGGCATACACGTAATAAAACATTTCCCTGAACGCATACACGATAAAGCATTTCGCGTATGTAGACTAATTTCCTCCTGGTAGGACGACGATAATAATACGTTCCTAGTCTAAATCTGGCCAGACTCTCGGAATAAAGCATGTTCCGATTCGACATGCGATAAAGCATTTCGCATCCAAGACTCGGTCTTACAAAAATAAACGCCGAGTACCTCAAATTCGGTAGATCAATTCACGAAAAAGGCGGAAAAACAGCTCAAGCCTCATAACAAGCGGTACGCTACATGCAAATAACACCACCTCGCAAGTATACAACATTTGACGGCCGGGTCGAACAACGCATAGCGTTCAACTCCCAACAACGTCGTCGTATGCCCACTAACACATGCATTTAAGCAGTAGGATACCTCTCCGTTCCGACATTCCAGCCTTACGAACGGGAAGGTAGCCAAGGGAATGAGAGTACAAAGCACAAGACAAAATAGTGCTCAAACCGTATCATTTGTAAAAACCGACTCAAAGTGGGAACATACCAAAAACCGTCACAAAACATGAGAATAGGGAATCATATAAGTTTAAATATGATAAACATGAGTCAATACATGATACATAAGCATTAGAACAAGTTTATGAAGCATAATGAATAAAAACATAGATCCCTCTCCAAAACAACAAGTTTGGAAACTAACTAAAACAAGGGTTCACTTCAACCGGTCATAACTAGAGTTCTACATATGGGAATGCAGAAATTCCAAGTGGAGGTGATAGCTTATCCTCTTACGGTTCCAACGAATGGTCACAAGCCCAAAACAAGCAAGTAACGAAGGAGATATGAGCATTCTACCAAAAAGGGTCGGTGCTGTGAATTTACACGAGTCCACCCGAGAACCAACAACACCTTCCTATCATTTCCCATTTTACAAGTAAAAGTGATCTTACAAAATAGATGGGGTATTTTCGAAATAGATGGGGTATTTTCGAACTAGATGGGGTATTTTCGAATAGATGGGGTATTTTCGAATTAGATGGGGTATTTTCGAAATAGATGGGGTATTTTCCTAATCGATCTAGCAACTAGCTAAACAATCAATATTCATCATCAACAATCATCAACTAACAACAATCATCCTCAAAATCATAATTTCTAAGCTTTCTAATTGTATTCCAAAAACGAATTCTAACATGGAAATCATGTAAAACACGTAAATGATATCGAGTAACCATTCACCGTTACCTTTTTAGTACTCCGAATTATCAATCTTTAAGCAAGCCCAAGACACAACCGGATTCCTTGTTCCAAATCTTCAAAATTAACCCAAAAACTAACTTTTAACACTATATTGAGGTAGACCGAAATTCTGGAAAATTAGACTAAAAATAAAGTTTAAAGATCAGTATTTTACTTACATAGGAAGGAAGAGGGCGGAGAGAGGATTCCGGAACATCAAACGGAATTGAATTCGGATAAGAAATGAAGAAGTTATGCCCGTCTTAAGTTTAGATCTACAAAAATGGGTTTTATAAAAAGTTGATGGAAATGAGGATTTTATGGTATGAAAATGAAGAGAAGGATGAGAGGAGAAGATTTATATAAAAATCGTCGAGTTTCGTTGAGAGACGGAGAAATGACTTCCGTCTTAAGGTTATAAGGTGATGGAGTTTTAATGGGGTTTTGGTGTTGGAAGAGGAGGTTGAGTTGTGAGGGAGTTAGGTTATGAGGGAGTATATGTAGGGTGAGTAAGTGGAAAAGTCAACGAAAGTCAAAGACGGTTCCAAAGTCAAGAAAATTCAAAGACGACTTAAAATTCAAGAAAAGTCAAAGACGACTTAAAATTTCAAGAAAAGTCAAAGACGACTTAAAATTTCAAGAAAAGTCAAAGACGACTTAAAATTCAAGAAAAGTCAAACTCGACTCAAAAGTCAAGAAAAGTCAAACTCGACTCAAAAGTCAAGAAAAATCAAACTCGCCTTAAAACGGGATTTTCATGGAATCTCACAGAAATTCCAAATACGAACTCGAAATTTCGAAAGTCGACTCGAA
>JAIUZE010020355.1:0-10366 GCA_022085475.1 Heliosperma pusillum
AACATTAATTCTTCGAGTAACTCGGAATCGTTACCTTAGCTAACAAAATCAATTAGCACCAAAAATATAAGAAGTATAAAGAAAACCCGTCTTCTAATCTTCTCCTAAAATATACGAGTCACCAAACTCGTCTTCAAAATCTTCCCCTATAAGAAATGACAAGAATAACTTTATTAGAACTAAAACTTGATTTTCCATAATTAAAGTGTTGAAAACGATTTTGTCGGAATGGAAAATAAACTGTACTTGAAGATGGAGAGCGAAGAGGAGATTCTAGAAATATAAGTTAGGACGGATTTAATTAAGAAATGAAGGTTTTATGATGATTTTGCTCAAGAACTACGAAGAACGGATGAAGAACGCTCAAGAACGAATGAAGAACGTTGAAGAACGATTAATTTGATCTTAATTTGATTTGTTGTAAAATGAAAAGTTGTTAGTGAGTAAAGATGGGTGAGTGAGCCGTGTAATATAGAGCAAAATGACGAGTCGGGTTTTGAAATTGTTGTTACGGAATTGACTCGCGTTTAATAATTATATTACGGTAATTGATTAAATATTAAGTTAATTAAATTAAATATCAAGATATTATGTTATTATAATCAAAATAAATGAAAATATCAAGGCTTAAGAGAGGGTAGGAGAGCCGCGTGGTGTTGTGCTTGTCGGGTCAGTTTTGTAAACGATTTGCGTAATTTCCGTTAACGGATCGATAAAGTTGAAAATATCTCAGATATTCCTATTAGTTTAATCAAAAGAATTAAAATATCTAATGTGAGTGGAAAACGATGACATGGGCGCGTGACTCATGCCAAAGTCGAGTTTCGGATTTGTTTCGGGATTTACGATGAGTCGGGAATAGTTAAATGATTCCCGGTTTAAACCGTAAAACCTTATTATAAATTCCGAATAAATTCAAAATAATTTTATTAAATTATCATAAATTCTAATAAATCTAAATAAAAAAATCAAAAATATTAATTTTTTAAATAAAATTTCGGTCTTCAAACTTATAAGGCGAGTCGGGAAAAAGTCAACGAAAGTCAAAGTTGACTGAAAGTCAAGAAAAGTCAAAGATGACTTAAAAGTCAAGAAAAGTTTATGACGACGTAAAAGTCAAGAAAAGTCAATGACGACATTAAAAAGTCAAGAAAAAGTCAAAGACGACTTAAAAGTCAAGAAAAGTCAAATATGATTAAAAACGGGATTTTCATGAAATCTCTCAGAAATTCCAAATACGAACTCGGAATTTCAAAATACGACTCGGAACAAAATTTCTATTTTAAAACCTTAAGTTTGCTGAAAAGTGTTAGTAAATATTTTTACTAGAAAAATTGGGTACTTTTCGGGTTGTTACAGTGGAGGTATGTCCAAGGCGATAGTGCCACATGCTATAAGAGAAGATGAGGTGTTGGTCGTGTGTGCTGGTGCTGGTGATGACGGCTTCTGCTCATAGGTGCCTTCATGGAACTTCTGTTGAAGAAGAATCACCCCCGTCGATATTGTCTTAAAACTGAAGGAAGTAGGTGGGAATAAGACAATGACATTATTATTTGTGCAAAATTGCGAGATGGAAAGTAATTTGCGAGAAATAGAGGGTAAATTAAGACGTTATTAAAATAAAGAGTGTGTTGAGCATGAGATATAGAATGAACCGTGATGAGTGATGCGGAGAGACGATTCATCGCCAATGATTAGGTCACCGGGTCCTTCATAGGGTGTGTAAAACGACATGGTACTAAGGTCATTTGTCATGTCGTGAGACACACCACTATCAATGAGGTATTTTAAGGTGGGAATATCTGTGGCAATGGCGGTGTGGGAATGAGGATGATGCTGCTTGCGTGTGGGAGGTAGAGGGAACACAATATTAGGATAAAGATGCCTGAAATCGGGACAGTGGCCAATAGCATGTCTGCTTTCTTGACAGTAGTGACATTTGCCTTTGAAGGGTTTAGGTTGAGATGTGTTGGAGTGTGTGATACGGTCCTGGTTGTTGGGTTGGTATGAGGGTCGAGTTTGGGTGTTTGGTTGCTGATAAAAGCGTGAAATGGTGTTGCTGGAATAGGGTCGTGTAGTGGGAGCGTGTGCAAAGGAGGGTGAAGATGGTGGATGGTGAATGGTGGTTGGTTTTTCACGGTGAGTTCATGTTGAATCTTCATGGAAAGCATTCAATGAGATTTGAGTGTCTCAAGCTCTAATAGCGTAGTGACGGGTTTGTATAAGTTATAGTCAAGGTCGTTGATAATTTGGGAAGTGATATCTTCAGTATCCATTGGTTTGCCGAGTTATGCGAGTTGGTCAGTACACGCTTTAATCGCTTTAATCGATAACATGTAGATATCATGTAGTCGCTGATGGTTTTGTCACTAAGAGAAATGTTGCGGAGTCGGTCTTTTATTTGGAGAATGTCTCCTCTATATGGATTGGAGTAAGTGTTGGCACGGGCTTGCCAAGCACCATGAGAGGTGTTCGCATCAAGAATGATGGGAGAGACGGTGTAGTGGAATGTACTGGTAAGAGCGCCAAGTATTAATTGGTCTTGACTAAACCACGTATTACAGGCTAAATTTAGTATGGGTTCATGAGTGGTTTCGATGTGATGGTTTGAGGAGGAGGTGTGCTATAGCCATCGAGATACGAGAACAGACCATATACTTGAAACAGTCTAGTTACTTGGAATCCCCATAAGATGGAAAGGAGATGGAAATGAGAGGTTTCGACAGTTCGTCTATGTTTGGATGAAGTGGTTGTTGTTGGATGCCATGAGTACCGAGGGTTGAAGACGCAGCGAAGACGAAGATAAGGGTAAGGATCGATATCAATCCATACCATGTAAAGAAGATGTATTATTGTATTCCCTCTTATTCACTCTAAATTTTCCCTTTCCTTTTTTACAAGAAATAAGGTAATGAACTTGGACCACACAAAACACATAACCCACATGCTATTGAATTTGAACCACACAAAACATAATAAATAAGGAAATGAGGAAGATATGTTGAATAATTCAAAAACGGGAATAAGGAATATTATCGAGACTAGGAGGGAGTATATTTTAGGATGATGAGTTTACAGTGAACTTATATTGTTTTACAATATCAATAAGTTCGATGATTTAAGGAGTAAATAAGGAAGTTAATAATACAGAAAGATACAATGATAAGAATAGAAGATTAGGTGCTTATTTATAGAATCAGTAGATATGGACAATCCTTGACACTTCATTGTGTATCTTTGACACTATAAATTTCCATATATATGATACGGATTTTTGAAAACCGTAACGGGTCCTTGTTGGTCAAAAATAAAATTGAGTGCACCGTTTTTAAAAAGAAATTAAAAAAATACAAATAGACTCACAATATTAAATAATTTGAGGAGAATCACATAAATTAACCACTTTCTTTTTTCTCTGATGGATTTGTATAATGAATATTGAAATTTACTACTCTCTCCGTCTCAGTGTATAGTTTACACTTACATAGGAAGTATTATTTGCACATGTAACCTAGTATTATTATATCAAAGTTTATGATGTACCCGCTTTATACCGAAAGCAAGAAATTGAACAGCGAACAACTGAAATCTGTATCCACGTATTCGAAAACTGGATATATGAAATAACCGTGTATACAGTTAAACCAGATCGGTTCCATATCGAATTTATAGTTTAAAAAACCGTATCAGTTATACGGTTTTGCTAACCATAATAAGATTTTAGTTACATTGTCTAAACTCAATTGTTTTTTGGGTTGATGAGGAGTATTCGCTACCAATAACTAAAACAATTGTCTTTTGGTGCCGAAGGCAAATTACTAAATGGAGCCTCCCAAGTTTGGTCTTTATTTTGTCACGTCTTATAAATTGATGTCCTAAAAGTCTTGACGATTTGACTAAGATATGAAGACAATTACAACCACACCAAGTTGAATACTCGTACTAAGTAGAGACACAAATTATTGTTTTAGACGGGACAACCCGTCTTATTGTTTCAGATGGCTAAAGCCTCCTCACAAGAGAGCAAGTAAGGCAAGTGGGGATAATGGATAATCCCCTCCACTTGCCCCACTTACTCTCTTGACCCGTCTAAAGCAATAAGACGGGACATCTCGTCTGAAGCAAGACCAGCTGAGGTAGAGATTATTTACATAGCATTGATCCAACATTTTTGTTCAATATTATCTGGATTTGTACAGAATTGACCGACCCTAACTAACAATAAATGAAGTTATTAATGTTATGCATTTGGTTGGGATAGCCGGATAGAGATCCATTTTGTTTCCACTTATTAAATCTTATGGGTCCTGATTCTATCTTACTGCTACTCAACTCCTTCTCATCTCATCTCATCTCATCTCTTCTCATCTCATCTCATCTCATCTCATCTCCAGCTTATGCTACTAAATTAAGAATTTTCTTAACGCAAAAAGCTTCTCAAAGTTTATGACTAACCCATGCAAAATTTGACCTCTTTAGTATATTTTCCAATAATTTAAAAATACAATCTCACATTGTACCATGAAGTTGTCCCGACTATATACATATTGATTCTTTGTGTTCATCCTTCCATGACCATGCTGAAACGAATTAAGTTTATCAGCAATGTTGCGGTCAACGAGTGTGGCGTATGGTCTGCAATGGCTGTCGGAACAATTGGATCCATGACACATAGGGTTCGAACATGGTGGGATACTTCATTTTAGGGTTTGTTTTGATTACAGATTTTGGAGGGAAATCATTTGGTTGGATAACAAATGCGATAGGAGGGAAATGGAGAAAAAAGGATCCATTTTCCGTCCTCTAAGCCTATAATCAAAATCTCTCCAACAAAGGAGACATTTGGAGGGAATACTCCATTCCTCCTTCCCTTCCCTTCCTTCTGGCCTTCACCTCTCTCTTCCTCCATTTTTGCTATACAAATACACTTATCTCACTTTTATCCTTCTCGGTCCTAAATAAAATTACATAAAAGAATACAACAAGTCTCTCTTGTGATGATGGGTATATCCGTCACAAGCTTGCGACGGGTCAAATATTACCCATATGGATAGATAAGACAAAACATAATGTTACTCCCAAGGCACTCTGCTTTTGTCTTATCTACCCCACATGGTTAGTATTTGACTCGTCGCAAGCTTACGACGGATATGCCCGTCACAAATGAGAATTTGTGAAAAGAATAAGGGCGACTTTTTATAAATCATTTCTCTCAAGTCTCATTTAATTAATTTAAGATGGACGGATATCCACATAGTAACCGGACAATGATCCATACACAGGCAAGCTTTCAAAGCATTAATTCGCCATTGAAAAGGGGGAGGACACCGCAGCACAATGTAGAGGGAACCAAGTAACCAACATGTAACTAGGACCACTGTGTAATTTATAACAGCTAAATAGTGATACTTCTGAAGCAATTACTCAAATTAAATACCACATGTATATGTTTTCTTGAGGGCAAGAAGCTGTCTTTGTTGAAGAGAAAAGGAAGCTTCACAAACTTTGAGAATATAAAAAAAAAACAATTTGAGTATGGCAGCACCAGAAGATAGAAAATTCTCTCTTTTCAGAAAGTACAAAATCATGAAGCTTTAATAACAATTACAGTTTGTTAAAGCTACCATTATCGCGCTTTAAACATATGCTAAATACACATAATTAAACTTACTGCTTTATTTATTTGCTTAGCTAACCCAACACATTACCTACTCAAACCCCACTTCCTTAAATATAAAAGAAAATGACATTACAAAAGAAATTAAATACAAATCAATTAAAAAACGGAAAGTAGATAAAGGAAAATGAACCAAGTAGGAGAGACAACCAAACACATTATCATCTTTTTATTAATCATAAAATTGTATAGCATTTACTACTATGTTTCTATTACAGGAATAAGTGACATATGCATCAACGAATTGCTCGAAACGCTTTAATGGTGTACTGTGTACACGTAACAAGATTTACAAAACTGGTTTATATGGATTTTTAAGTATTTTAAATGTCCGGGGGATTGAGAAATGAAGACACAGACTAGCAAAAACAGGCTATGAAATGATCGACATTGTGAATCACTTTGGCAGAGCAATACGTAAATGAAGACAAAGAATACCGGGTTCATTTAAAAAATATTCATTCCTTGCAATGCAGATCACTTTAATAGGATGGTAGTGGTAATTATTTGAAGTCTTTGAAGTGCAGAGTTCTTACTATTTTGTTATCTACTCTTTCGCCTGATTCTCTTCCGTCCCTTCTTTTACATTCTCAACATTTGCCTTTGCTGATGTTCGAGTGCGATCCTGATTTATCAAGTAACAGTTATATGAAAAATACAGAGGCAATCAGCATGAACATGACAACACTTAAGATTAAATAGGATACAAAGGGGATTAATCAAGGCTGTGTTTTATTTTCCCTTTAGTCAATGCGTCAAAGTGCAATCCAAGGGTTTAAACGTTGGATAATTATTATTAACAAATACTCAAATTGTTTTTTGGTTTTGTTTTGTCTAAAGGGAGGCTATGGGGCCGATTTTGGAAGCTAATGGATTCCAAAGTCCAAACCATGTCATGATTCGCAGACACAAAAATCACTTTACTAGAATACTCCGATTGTATATTTTGAATGGCAAAAAGACAGAGTTCTGAGAATAGGACACATACATCTCTGAAAGATGAATCTTGATCAGCTTCAAGCATATGTACAACTTGTCCCATTTTAGGTCTCTTCTGTGCGTTTGGATCGACACAACGCAATGCTACTAACAGAGTTTTCTTCAGTGCCCTGGACGTAGGCTTTTCTGGTAGCTTCGGATCCAACACTCCCTCTGGATTTCTGTTAGTAACCATCATTTTAAGCCAGTCTACTAAATTCACCTGGAAGCAAACAATGACATGTATAGACACGAATGAGCAAAGATTATGCATGGAAGCTAGACTTTCTATGTTAACAGATGAAATAAGCAAAGGAAAAGACCTCTCCTGGTGGGCGGCTATAGTCAACTGGATTTCTTCCTGATATTATTTCCATAATGAGGATTCCAAAACTGTACACATCATTCCGCTCGTTCAACATCCCGGTACTTGCATACTCGGGAGCAACATAACTACAGAAAAAGCACAACTCTGATGAACCTTAAATGCATACATAACAACAAGATTCACGAACTCATGTTTTGGTGAAGTGTTGCATACCCAAATGTTCCCATCACACGTGTTGTCACGTAACTACTATCGGAACCAAGAAGCTTGGCAAGCCCAAAGTCGGAAACTTTTGGATTCCATTGCTTGTCCAGTAAAATATTGCTCGACTTGATGTCCCGATGAACAACCTTTGGTTCAAGACCCTCATGAAGGTAGGTTAGCCTGCGGGCATCATTAAGGCGCAATTCAGAGCAATGCCACGAAACAAAGGGTATCAGATGGATGATCTTATACTCGTCTCACATATATATATAAATATAATAACATGCCATCACTAAGCTTGAAAGACTTTCATACCCTTTTGCAGTGCCTAGAATGATGTTCATCCTAATTTCCCATGTAAGAGGACTGATTGGACCTACATCTCCATGAAGCCATTGTTCCAAATTCCCATTATTTACGTACTCATAAACAAGCATCCTACATTAATATCACATTTTACAAAGAAACATCAGCACAAATAATACCACACAAACCTCAATTATGCAATGAAAATATATCTTAAATGAGTGTGAAACAACACACCTTTGTGCTCCTTCAGCACAGTATCCCAACAATTTAACTAAACACTTATGTCTTACTCTACCAATTGCTTCCACTTCAACCTTAAACTCTTTTTCAGCTTGTCCCCTGCCAATAAAACACTTAAATGAATACCAGATGTACGCAGTCTTACCCTTAAATTTCCGATAGTAATTAGCAACTGATTTTCCGAAACAGAAACACAAAGTACATTAAAGGAACTAACTTGTTATTAAGCAAATTCTTGACAGCAAGCTGAGTGTTGTCCTGAAGAAGACCATAATAAACAATACCATAACCACCTTCACCAATAACATTATGATCAGAGAAGGAATTAGTAGCAGCCTCAAGTTCTCTAAGAGTAAACCAACGTCCCCAACCCAAATGGGACACTTCAGGAGCACCTACAGGTGGAGGTGGAGGTGGACCCATTTGCTCAATTTGTATTCTTCTCAATATTGGACTATCATCATTCTCAACACCCCTTGAATTCCTCTCCTGATCGCTTCCCTGCTCAACCCGAAACGGGTTCGGGTTTATATTGCTTAAAACCCTATTAACATTATTACTATTATTATTAGTAGTAGTAGTAGTATGATGATTTGCATGAGCTGATTTAGCAACACTGATCTCTTGGATTTCCTTAGAGATAACTGGGATCATTGATGAAGATGTTGTAGTAGCATTAACACGCTTGCGCTTTGAGATGAACCAAAGAGACATAACAAAAAGGAATATAACAATGGCGGCTCCAACACCAATTCCAATCACAACCCATAATTTTATACCAAAAATTGAAGTGGTTTTAGAAAGCTGGTCATCCATGGAAGCCCTCCTTTTAGTTATAATGGTAAAAAAAACTGTGTATTCGTATGCCACAGTTTCAGCTAGGCATTTCGACAAACAGCTGGTGTGCATACAAATAGACAAAGTAAAGAACAAACACACTGTAAAAGGTGGGGAAGAGAGTGGGTGGATTTTGAGTGTCTGAAATAAAAGTGTACAAGTTAGATTTTTTTGGGTTGAAAAGAAATTATTTTGTGTAGCTGATTACAGTGATGGGGACCCTTGGACCTGGATTCAATCCGCTAATTTTAGGGGGACACCGTCTCGCAATATTATTATCGATAAGTCACGTTTATTATTCTCACTATTCGCGTTAAACTTAATACGGGTCAAATACTAACACATTATAATTACGATAAAAAAATTTGCTACCTTTTAGGCAACAAGTGGGATGTTGAGTTGATTTGGTATATACGTAGTATGTCTTAAATGAGAATTTGTGTATTATTATTGTCAAGTTTAATTAACGAAACATATTTTAAGTTACACTCTAAATGTAAATAAAACCGATTTACAAAAGATTTAGTCAATTGATTATAGAAATAAAATAAATAGAAATTAGGGATATTAGGGATATTCTAAATGGTTACGAACTTAAAAACGACAATTTTTTTTCAAATTGAACATCTCGTAAAGACGATCAATTTGAAAGAAAAAATCGTTACTTTATGAACTCGTAGTCATAAGATATAGTCGGTCAAAGTGTATTTGGTTAAAAACGTTTGACCGACTCCATCTCTTGCAAAACCGTTTATAAATTGAATTTTTTTTTCCCAAATTGAAGATCTTGACAAGACGGTCAATTTGAAAAATAAAAGTCAACACATTTCCGAATTCATAACCATGAACTATGCACTGTCAAAGTTTTTTAGAAGACAAGTTAGGATACCCTTAATAGCCAAAAAAAACATAATAATAATATAATATCATATAGGATATCCCTATAAATTTAAGATAAACAATGAGAATAAAATATAAAAATGTGGGTATGGTGGTGCTAGAGCAAATAAATGCAGCCATGGGGTTCTCCCGCCTATTGCGATCGAAATAAAGGAAGGTGTTTTGGGTTGGGTTTCCTACCCAACAACGCAATCCCACTAAAAGTTGTCTGTCTATGTTTTTATAAAATTAGTTTCGTAATCACGTTTCAAAGCTAAGGAATTTCCGCATTGCTGTTTTATGGAGGCAGGTGGTTTCTTGTAACAATCATATATTCATATTCATTTCCTTCGTTTTGTCTTTAACCACCACTTGGATTTTTCTTCAAATATCTTCAATGGCTTGTTGGTAGGCCAATCATTGTTTTTGCATTCCCTAAACTAAGTAACTCAACAATCCTAAATAATGTACACTCCAAGAATTTCAAAACAATAAGTATTGCTTCTTCTTAAGCTTAAGACGGTAAAGAATAGGTTTATAATTGTGTTTGTATTGATAAATAAAACTTAGTTACAAGCAATGTATAAATAGAATACAGTGAAATAACAATAGCCTAAACCTAATGCTAACAATAAGCTATTTACGTGGGATAAGTTACAACAACATTGACTAAGCTAGTTACATTAGATTAGGAGACTAAATAGACATGTGCTAATTGACTTAACTAACTATAATGACTTAGTATCATTAATATTCCCGCTCAAGATGGACGGGCGAAGACGAAGACCAATCTTGGAAGACAATTCAAGAAATCGAGGCTTGTGTAACGACTTCGTTAGTGTGTCGGCTAGCTGGTCCGTGCCATTAATATGTTGTATTCGAATAGTACCTTGACGGACATGTTCTTTGACAAA
>JAIUZE010020358.1:0-28912 GCA_022085475.1 Heliosperma pusillum
TTTGCTAAATATTACGGTTTAATCATAAAAATTATGAAATAAAACCAAAATAAAATATAAACATCATAAAATTTGAAACCAAAAATTTTGTACATTCTGGAAAAATTCCAGGAACTATAAAAATAAAAAACATTTTCTCAAAAAATTTAAATTAATTTTATGAACAAATAGCTTTGTATTTAATGGTTTTTATCAAATAAAAACATTAGATATAGTAAAATAGTGAAACAAATTATGAAATTTCACCAAGAGTATCAACATCAGAATGTAAAATGTACAAAAAATTTTCAAGACCAGAAATGGACGTTAAATTTTATGAAACCATTATAATCTCATATTATCGAAGTTTATCGTATAAAAATCAATGAACATGCAATACATAAGTAAAATTCACGAAATTTTACATACAATATGTAAGAAATGCATGTGAGATCATATTAAAATTTCATGGCCAGAATCAACATGCAAATATTTTTAGTTAACTTTTAACTCATAAAATGCATGTTAACTCGGTTTAAACGCCAAAAATCAAAATAAATAGAAAATTAATCCCTAAAATCACGAAATTTGACCACAAACATTTTGAGGTCAGTAGGTATACATGCACCAAAAATTTTTGTCAGAATCGTATTTTAACTCAAAATCTTTGATTTATTAGTTATCTTATAACTTTAATAAAAATGTCCAAAATGAACATGCATGCTACAAGCTAGCTCTGATACCAATTGAAAGTCCATAGAACTTAATTAGACTCCTCTAATTATTTACTAAATTACTTTTTAATTTAGTTTATAATGATCTATGTAACATGCATGCAAATATAAAGACATTTATATAAGAGAAGAAAGTTCCTCACATTGGTATGGAAAATATAAGGGCACAACAAAGAACTCCTTCTTGTTGATCTTGAGCTACAAATATGGTTGAACACAAATAATCTCCAAAGTAGAAGATCTCCTCTTAGTTGCACCAAGATGAACCAAACAATCTACCCTTATTATTAAATAGATAATAAGATAGATAATATACTACTAATATTAGACTATATTACTACACTAGTAATACTTAGGAAATATTAGTATATGAGAGTTATTAGTGAGAGGAAGGATTTTAGAGAGAAGTGTAAAAATTGCACAAAATCAAGTCATGAAAAAATGAACAACAATTGGTCATTTTATAGCCAATTTGGCCGGATCATATTAGTCCAAAAAGGACTCTTATTTTGTTCAATTTGATCACATGCATTAGAGTGGAGTGTTGTAGTATAAGTGATGATTATTACTACTTGATATGTCACTTTCAATTAGTAACTAAAGAGTATAAACAAGAACAACAATCATCACTTTGTAACTATAATGTAACCGGCCATATTGGCCTAGTTTGATCCATTTTGGATTTTTGAATTTGTCTCACAATACTTATTGTCATATGGTTATTTATCTTGTATAATTAAGTGTTAATTTGATCATATAACAATTATATGACACAAATTAATAAATAATATGTACTTAACATTTAAGTGATATTTTACCATTATATCAATATATAATGGGTCCCACAATGCTTAGTTAATTTATTTTACAACTCCTTGTAATATAATTAACTAATTACCTCTATCTCAAAACCTCAACTAATTTAGTAATTTAACGATTAATTACTAAGTTAAATCTTATTTAATCGTATTAAAATAAGATATAAATTTATTAGTCAATTATCGCATAATTGAAAAATAAGCTTAATCGAATTTGAGTTCTTAACTCAATTTCTAACAATTAACTCTCGTACATATCGAATATATGTAATGTACTAATTAACTGTATCGTATACAAATAATTAGTTACTATTTGGATTTCATCCTTTAGGTGTGACCGAAAGGGATCAGTTGATCACCGCCGTCAAACGACAATAACGTCAAACTCTAGTCAGCCAACCGTTATTGATTTACGTTAATCAACTGACTAATCATATATATAGTCAATAAATATCCCAATTATATTCCTTAATAAGATTTATCATGTGGCGCACTATTGTGGAGGACACCTACTCCAACAAAAACTAGATCTAAAACTAAAACTACAAAATGGAGAAAGAAAAAAAAAACTAAACTAAAGACGCTAAAAATGTAAAATGGAGGCTAGGGTTTGTTAATTCTAATCTAGGGTTGTGTAATGTAAAAGTGTGGAGTTGTGGTGGCTGCATACTCTCTTATATAGCCGTAGGTTTCTTGCAAAACAATCCATGCATTCAACATATAGGACAAAAAATCAGAAGATGAAGGGATGGTGCGTAGAATCATGCATACCCGATCGGGTTCACCACATACCCGATCGGGTATATAGTGTTCTTGGTGCTTTGACTTTCGTTTCACCTCTCTAGCATTTGACTTGACTTTCATTATTCCCATTGACCTTTTGAGTCGGGTTTGATGATAGGGTTTGAGGTAAAATGTTGATTTCTTCGCCAAATTGATCGATCTTTTGACAACCGCGAAATCGTCTTTACTTCTTCTTCCTTTTTGATTAGTGAACCTTCTTGGAGTGCCTTTGACTTGGTCAAGCTTGCTTCACAAATCGTCGGGTTCTAGGCAAATGCTCGGAAATATAGAAAAAGGGCGTAGAAACGTCACTATCCCTACAAAACAGGTTAGAACATAGGAATTTGCCTAGAAGACGATATTAGCTCATAAAATGGCTTAACAAAGCACAAATGACATACAAAACCGAGCTAAATTGGGGGTTAAAATCATGCAAATATTCACTTATCAAGGAATTTAGATTGAATTATGTACGAAAGGCGAAGAAATCATACTATTTACAATCATTGAATAAAATGCAATAAATTACAAAAGATTACAACGGATCTCGGGATGTATGACGGAAATATACTTAAAAGATGAATTTGAATAAAAGAGAATAAATTAGAACGAACAGATTAGCAGCGATATTAGGGTTAATAGTCAATTAATTACGGAACTAAACTACGTCGAAGCGAATCTGGGAGTTCAGGAACAGAAACCAGCTCGGAACAGGCGCAGCAGTGGCTGCGTCCTCTAGAAGAAGCGCACCACTCTGTCTGTCTGTTTCTGAGTTGTTTTCTGGCAGTGAAGCCAGAATCGCACTTAGTTAGCGTTCGTTGCTGAATTTACAGTTTATTACGGATCTTTCAAGTCGAAGTGAAGTGATTTAATTGATTAATCATACTCTAAATTATATAAATGACGGATCTAGAGACTAAATAGGAATTGATCTAACCCTAAAAGATACGATTTTATTTAAAAGACGACAAAAACCCACTAATATTGATTATGAAGGATCCAAGACAAACTATCTAAAATGAAATTAGATTAAAAGACGATTTATAAGAAATAATAAAAAAACAAATAAGGGTTTTGAAAAGATTTGAGCATAAATCCGACATGAATGTTACATGATACAATATACAAAATAAAAGATGGGATTATACACCCTCAGACTTACATGTTTGATGAAGACAAGATAAATTAAGTTCACGATTTAGCGATAGCTCGACTCGAATGTATGGAAAATGCCCTCGTAAGAGGATCGAAAACAGACTGATTAATTAATTTAGTGTAGTGGTCAATTTGGTAGGTCAATGCAATAACGTGACAGGTACCCAGAAGGATCTGAGCTTACATGGTCGATTGATCAAGCAGGTAGATGTCAAAATTCTTAAAGCAAGGTCTAGAATGCAAAGAAAGAAGAGTAGGGGCGGAACACTCGCGTGCTTTAAAAGTGAGCACGAACCTTTCCTTTTATAGGGAAAAATACGAAGAGTTTTGGAATAAATTGAACACGGAAAGAAATCAAGAAAATATACCGGAAACAGGAAAAACAAGCTGGGGAAGAGGCGCAGCAGGCACTGCATCATTTCTCAAGCAGTTTCCTACATTGAAAGAAAGATTTCCGCGTTTCCTTTATGGAATTGCGGGTAATTTCGAATTCCTTCTAAATAAAATACGAATATATTTTACCAAGAAAGATAAGTTTTGAAATATTAAAATATCCGGAATATTCTCGAGCGTTCAGAGTCGGTTTTAAAAGACGATTTACAGAAAATGAAGCGGTTTTTGACCCAAACTCCAAATAAACTCTAACGACTGTCAAAACAACTGTATCGGCACGTAGATGACGACCAAGGGGTAGACAGAAGTTTTTGAGCTATCACTAAACTTACGAATTGTCATAAATCTTTCCGTGTATCAAACATGCGGCCGAATCATGACTGAGTGATTGGCGGAAGGTGTAGAACTGAGGTATTTACAATATTTGACTCGTTTTAATCTTAAAACCTATATATCCATCTTAAGAGAGACTTATCTGCACAATAATATAAAAAGGCATGTTGAGCCTCTATTTTAATGACAAATTGGCACCAACAATCACCTAATAATATGCCATGTGACACATCTATACAATTAAGTCCTAACTCTCTTTTCACAGAGCTCTCAAACCCCACTAATTGCTAAATTCATTAATATAAAGGTCCTCTCAACTTCCATTTTTTACTGTCTAGTTTGTCATCATGTAAACACACATTTGTTGCTAGTATTTACTTCTATAAAACTAATAACTACGGAGTATCAATGCTATAATTTACTTAGGGGTCCTTTGGTTGCATGTAGGAACTTTCATTGCCAAGGAAGTGATAAAACGCTTGATTTTAAAATTCATGTGATTTGTAAAATGTTGTTTGGTTGCATAGAGAAATTTTAATTCACGTAGGCATCCCATACCTTGGGGGACCTAGGTAAGCAAATTCCTCCATTATAGAGGAATTAGAATTCATGGGAAGTTCCAATGCATGTGAATTGGTGTAACCAAAAAAGTTACCTCTTTTGCAATTCTTGTACTTCCTGTGATTTTTAATGGGTAACCAAACGTCCCCTTATATGAAACTGATAACAACGACATATAAGCAAGGTCCTTCATTTCTTGACATTGATGTTTATTTGAAATCCTAAATGCATATTTGATGTACAAACTCATTCGTCTTCTATGTTCACCTTATTTATTCTCTTTTGTCAAAGATTTTTATTATGCTTTATTCACTTATCTTGAAGTTTATAACGTCAAATTAACCAAATTTTGTATTCCTATATGTCTCTTATCTCTTCCTATTCTTGAAACAATTAATTTATAAGTTACATAGCCCGTCTTATAAATTCATTCTTCTCCAACTTTCATATATACGTCATATCCTCCTATATTGATTCTCCTAAAATTTTGTCATGTACATCTTATAATCACAAAATTGCTAATAATTTTGGTTTAGTTTTTAGATTGATTATTCACAACATAAATGTTTGATGCATACAAGGACCTATTGAATTTTGGTAAAAAGTATACACTTAAGATCGTTTATGTCTTTTTTATTTTTGTGTTTCTAACGATTTTCATTAATAGTATAGTTATGTAGCCGTTGATGCAATTTGTTGATAATGATACCTTCTATTAGGTAATATTAGTGTTTTGATTGTGTGAACCAGTGGATAGTTGATCAATCGATCCGTTAACTGGAAATAAGATACCCTGCTATTTCGGAGTAAATAAAACACATAGATTGACAGCGGAAATACGAGGTTTTTAAAAACTTTAAAACCAAAACAATGAGTGTTACTACATTATAAAAATCAAAACTTAGTTTAATAAACCTTTTATACAAATTATAACTTAAGTAAATACAAGAGATTCCGATCCCTTGAGAAAAACACAAATAACATTATAAAACAAATATAAACTACAACGCTAGGGGTGAATCGCTGTAAGTACAACGCTCCCAAACTCACTCGTCAAAACCCCATGCAACACCTACCTGTAACCTGTTTATTAATCAAACATGAATGCCACAGTCAGTGGGGAGTAACTCGGGGTTCTCCCAGCCATATCACAATAAAACGTACATAACAAGAGCATATAACCATACATTATCATCATCAAATATAAGCAATATCATCATCATATACAAAAAATATCATCATCGTGTATATATCATTATCATCAAGTGACCAAGACTTAGGGAAGACTCACCTTGGCAACGATATCGCTACTAACGAGTTACATCTCACCGTTAGTGACCATATAGTCTAAGAAGTTGGGGACACGACTCACAAGAAAGCACAAGACATTTAAACATCCATTTCATAATCCACCAATCATTATGAATATGCAAACACAATCTCACGGTAAGTGAAACGCACTAGCATCTTCACATAGCATGACAAGACGACTCTAGACTCTAATCCTCCCAGTAGGACTACGATAATAGTACGGTCCTAGTCTAAATCTAGCCAGACTCTCATTACAAGACGTTTATCCTATTCAACATGTGGCTTGACGTGCACACATCCAAGACTCAGTCGACATAACGGAAGCCGAGTACCCAAAATCAGGCAGTATGGCCAACGACACAGGCGGATAAATAATGAGC
This sequence comes from Heliosperma pusillum, assembly GCA_022085475.1. Taxonomy (NCBI): domain Eukaryota; kingdom Viridiplantae; phylum Streptophyta; class Magnoliopsida; order Caryophyllales; family Caryophyllaceae; genus Heliosperma; species Heliosperma pusillum. Next base: position 6,448 of record JAIUZE010020358.1, read on the forward strand.
ATACCAATCCCGGCAAGACGGCCAATAAGAAAGGTTGTCACAATAATAAACACTCATACTCCGGCACTACGGCCAACGGAGATGAGAAATCAAACAAAGATCAAGCTAGTACGCCACATGCAATGACACCGCCTCGCAAGGATACAACATTTGACGGCCGGGTCGATCAACGGTAAGCGTTCGCCTCCCAATAACGTCGTCATATCCCCACTAGCATGCAATTTAACGTACCTCTATTGCTCCTACATAAAATCTAACGAGTATAAAGGTACAAACGGGAAATGGGAGTTCAATATCATCCAACAACCAAGACTCAACGGACTACTCAAGATATACAGTGATATCAAAATTTTAAAATTTTGAATGATACGATAAAATTTATGTGTTTTTTATGTTTAATGCTTGATTTAAGTGAAAGGTTGAAATGGGCAGTGCCTTTTCGGTGAGTGTTATGTCCTCGAAAGGTTACTAACATATCTGATAATGTTGTTGTGATAACACTAACTTGCATTACGGATGGTGAGAAATAATGATTGTTGAACTTGTTAGTGTGAGCTATATTGTTCAAGGCAAATACATGATCGTATACTCTGATTCTTTAGGACTAGAAGTCATCAGATAAATACCCTAGTTTTAATGTTATTAGTGGTAATACGTTGATGGAATCATAACAATTGGCAGCCAACTGTGTTATTCATTTCACATTTACTAATCATACCTTTCTTTCGAGTGATTTAAATAATATAAATAATTCAATACGGAATATGGGGTTACATATTGTGGTTTGTAAAGAATTTTCTATGTCTCTATCATTGTCTGTTCGATAATATAAATACTTTGTGATGATGGTGAGTAGAATATTTAAAATAACATACAAATTTCTATTTTATATGTTCAGGAGAATCATTTTTGGACCATCACATTATGATTTTATTTTGTAACAAATAATGGCATGAGTATAAACATTTGTTGCAAGGAAGAAAGTCTGAATGGAGGTATATACATGAGGAATGATAACGGTGTGATGATAATTAAGTAAATTGCACTAAATAATAAACAAGGAATGATAGCCGAATATCTCTAGATATACGTAGGACGTGTGCGTCGATCAATGTGCTGTGTTATTTTCTTATTGTGCGTCGAAATAACATAAGTTAAGGTCGGATGTTCTGAAATTGCATTCGTACAAGCTGGATGTGGCTGCTTCTATACTTTCTTGCGCTGACAGTTCATGTGTTATTGGGGTCGAACTATATCTATTATTGGGGGGGTGAACTTCACGAACGAAGTTCTTTTAAGTTGGGTAGATAATGTTGCGAATTGTGTTACGATTACCATTGTGAATATTTTTACAAATAGTAATGTTTGCAAATGTTTTATCAATGTGTGGGCAAGATGATGTGGTAATAATGTGTACGGAGATGTATTACTTACGTCACTTGTATGATTGATATAAAAGGGAAATGCGTTAACAACATATAAAAAATGATGTTATGTGAAATGATGATATATGTGAGTAGGTGTACTGACAGGGTTGTCGCGTACCCTAATCAAAGATAAATAACCCAGACTAGGCTAACAACAAATTAATGTAATTAGGGAAGTAAGGGGTCAATCTCGGGGAGACGGGAGATACTTGTGAATAGTTATGGTTAGAACTCTACCTTGTACGATTGGCAAATGTTTGTCACTAATTACTAAATGCTATAATGATAACAATACAATAAAGAAAAGGATCTAGGGAAGTAGGTTCACACATGTAGATTAACATATTGATGAAATTGGATTTAGAACATGCAAATAATTCATTGTGAGTTCGTAAGAATGATGTGTTCATTACAATCATAGATCAGATGGTCTAGCAGGCTTTTAGGCAATTTACTAGGTCTTAATCCACCATGTCATGCTTTGTCTATTCAATTCATGTATCTCTACCTTGGAAAAGAATTTCATTCTAGTCAATGATTTTGATCAGAAATCGTCAACTATCGTTATAGTCCAAACATGCATAGACACAATGTTTTAAAAGCACAATTTCTTTTATCCAATTATCATGTTTTAATTAACCTAACATGGCTACCCTGCACCCTAGAAAAACGACTACTTACGCATGATTAACAATGAAAGGGCAACTAAGATTATAGAACTAAGAATAGTAAACATGATAAAGGAAATACTAAAAGAAAATGAAACTATAATGTAAACACAAGAATAAAGATTACCGGAAAGGATGAGAAAAGATTGAAATAGAATAAGAACTTGAATAGGAAATGCAAACCCCGAAACTTGAATTCCAATTACAAGTAGAACCATACAATTGAAGAAAACTTAGAACGAAACTAAACTAGAGAAGACTAAGACTAAACTAAACTAAGAAAGATAAGAGAAAGAAGAAAAACTAAACTAAAGAGAGAAGTGTTTTTTGTACATTTTAGTTGTGTGTGAGATAGGCTATTTATAGGGTTGAGAGGCTGCCCAAATGCGTCCGGATTCATGCCCATTAAACAAGCCATTAAGCCTTGCATTAAAGAGAGGTAGATGAAGAGAAGATGCGTAGAACCTAATAAACCCGATCGGATTTGTGGATCCCCGATCGGGGATGTTGTCTGTTCAGAACTTTGACTTTCGTTTGATCTTCCCGTGGTACGTGACTTGATCTACCTTGACTCCATTGACTTTAGATTCGAATGGAGACATAACTAACACCTCTTGGGCCTCATTTCCTCCCCTATTTGAGCTTGATCATGTCCCCAAGGGTTAAGGGTCGGAGCATGAGGTCTGAGACGACTTTCGTCGACGAATAGCAAAACCGTCACAACTTGTGCATATGAGATCGGAATGACTTGAAAATTGTTCCCTTTGACTCGGAACCTCTAGATCTTTATATCATGACATCTTAACCTCACGTAATCGTCCTTCTTAGCTTCTCCTTGCTCATATTTCCTTCAAATGACGGGATTTGAAGTAGAAACGACTCAATTCCTACAAATGACATTAAAGCACGAGAAATACTGCAAAGGAGAGATTAGCTCATAAAACCACTTAATCGTCCTTCTTAGCTTCTTCTTGCTCATATTTCCTTCAAATGACGGGATTTGAAGTAGAAACGACTCAATTCCTACAAATGACATTAAAGCACGAGAAATACTGCAAAGGAGAGATTAGCTCATAAAACCACTTCTTAAAGTGGATAAACCATATCAAATCGAGCTAAAATGAGAAGATAAAATCATACAAATTAACACTTATCATGTACGTATATGGCATTGGAAATTATTATGTGGAGGATGTGTAACTGAACGATGATATGTACAATTGTGAAACTGTGAAAGTGGACAGTATATGTATGTGGACTGTGATCCTATGAACAACGTGGAACTATGGTGTTTTTAACAAGATGAAACAAAATAGACTTAATGGAAAAATATTGCGTTTGTTGGTTGTGAACATTGTGACTGTGACTTGTAATAAGTGTGTTGGTTGTGGTCATGAGAAAACTTCGAGGACGAATTTCATTTTAAGGTGGGAAGACTGTAATACCTGGTATTTTAGAGACGTTGACCGATTGTTGATTGACCTCTAACTAAAGGGAGTTGTCCGTGGGATGAGATTTAAGGAAACAGGCCAAACTCGACCAAGTATACTTTACTCGGTCGAGTGCATAAGTCACTCGACCGAGTGAGGCCCACTCGACCAAGTGGGGCCTGCTCCACCGAGTACAAACTTACTCGGTCGAGTGTGACAGAGATTAGACCGCGATAAATACATTTCAAGACTTAATTCTTAAAACAAAAATTATTATTTTTCCAATTATATTTCTCTCTCTAAAAACCTATACTCCTCTTATTCTCTAAACCCTAACCACCCTATAAGAGTACCACCAAGAAAGCCGTCGCAGGACCCTGGCGGCAAGCGTGACCGTCTTATCAAGGAAGCCGACTAAACTGACTATGTAAGTACCTTTCTCATGGTTACCTTTGAATTTAGCGACAGTAGTGGTAATGTGAATTGTATTATTGTTGTAGATTCTAATGATGATGTGATGTGTATTTTTACTTGTACGTGTTCACGTCGGATGATGGCTAATTGCAGGAACGCTAAAAGGTAGGGTTTACTACCTCAGTATTTGTTTATGCTAATTGATGGCATTAGATTGTTGATTCGTTATATGTAATATTTGATATGTGGTTGATGTTGTTGGTCAATGTTGTGACGATGATGGAGATTGGGGAGTATGGTTGATGTTACCATGGTTACTATGGTTGGTAATCCTGTAGGGAGACAGGTCACACCCCGAGTTTGCACCCATGAATATCCCGCCACGTGGGGGATGTGCACATCAATGTTCCGGGTTATCTTGCTATGGCGAGATGGAAGTTCGACGCATGTGGCTGCGGTGCAGGGTCAATTGGTGGTTTTGTAGAGCAGGCTGGTAACCTGAGTCCACTGAAGTGACCGCTGCGGTGGGCCTCTGGTTTTTCTTTTCCTTGTGCTTATCTTGTACATTGGCTGGCATATGCGAATACTGACCCTTTTACTTTTCAAAACTGTGATTCCATCTGTGAATGGGGAGCAGATTGATTACAGGCTATGTGTTTGATGTTTGGGAGTGGCCGGGATGCGATTAGTCGACGACCATGCTACAGCTGATGAGTCTACAAATCAAGAGTCATATTATGGTATTTAATGCTTTATTTGTACGTCGTAATAAAGAATATGTAATATTTAATGAAATATGTTTCGTTATTGCTTTATGATGTTCACTTCCTCGGGAAACCGAGATGGTAACACCTTTATTTACTTGGGAAGGTCTTGTTGAAGGCTCCTCGGTAAGTTGGGGTGTTACAGGTAGTATATTTGAAATGAATTGTTAGGAATTGTGGGTTTTTGTTGAGAACATGGGCATCTGTTGTTTCAAGGAAGTAATCAATGACATGTTTGAAAGTTGTAAGAAGAGTATGTCGGAATCGATAAAAACCACACTTTAAAAGGCCATTGAGGAGAACAATGATGAGGATGAAACTTGTGAGAGTGAGATACCTCCATATATCCATGAACTTTCCTCTTATTTGTGGAAAAAATTTCCCCCTCCTTGGGAAAATGGAGTGGTAGAGGATGATAGTGACGATGATGATGAGTATATTCTTAAATGTGAAGAAAGTGTTTTGACTCCTTCATATCCTCTTTCTTGTGTGACAATGAGCCCTTCTCCATTGAGTTTGATAATAATGGGTTAATTGAGGATGGTAATGGGGAGGCTTTGTGTGATAACTCCCTATTTGATGATGTCTTTTCTAGGAAAGATGACTATGCAAATTTTGGTGAAACTATGCTTGAGTCTTGTGATCTAAATTTCTTTGATAATGGACCTATTTGGGAAGAGCATGTTGATGATTCTTGGGATGCCCAGGTGGATGCTATTGAAGCCGCCTTAAATGGTAGTGGAAGTAGTTATCTTGACTCTTGTGAGTTTGACCTTTCGGAGGGTGAGTTGGATGAGATAGGGGCCGCCTTTATGGATGAAATGGCCAAGAATGAAGAGGAAAATTGTGGTGATACCACTTTCAAGAGTGTCTACTTAGCCTTTTCTTCTCCCCTTATCTACCTACCTTCTTGCTTACAATCGTCCCTTAATCACACTTAAGATCCATTTGAGGGTTTAGACTTGCGTCCACCAACCCATTTGGAAAATAAGAATGTTGTTGTTGAAAGGTGGAAAGATGAAAAAGATGATGTAAAAATTGATCTTGACAAGTCTTCATGGTCACTTACTTTGATGCTTTTTAATGCTATATGCTTTTGGTGCTACATTTGCTTCTTTGTAGGTCATGCCCAAATACTTAACCGTCTCTTGAGAGCCTTGAGTGCCTTTGATATCTTGATTTGATTTGAATTAATTGTTAGTTTGAAGGTTTGGCGGTTGCTTGATTAATTCCGCACTTCTTGAAAGGCAACCCAAGCTTCTCGTGCATATTTATGTTTTGGTTTGTTTAGTTTCTTGTCTGTAGCTACCACTTGGTGATCCAAGAACCGACGAGAAGGTGATGGGTAGAAGTAGAAGATTTCAAGATTACTTCACTACGTGGAACAATCGAAGAATGCGCTTAAAACAGTAATATCCTTTTTCCACCCTCTCTTTTTACCCTCCCTAGTTCTTAGACATTGGGGACAATGTCCAATCCAAGTATGGGGACGGATTTGATTTTGTGTTGGTTTGAGGAGATGTTTGTCTTGGATTGTGGATGGATGTTGGTGGTGCTGGACCCTTGTGGACATGTGTTGTGAAGTTGGAAGTGTTGGTTAATTTGGTCGTGTATTCTTATTGTGGTTATGTGTTGTTGTAGTTTAGGTTGTACCTCTTGTCTTAGTAACATTTTGTCTAGTTTTACATTTACTTCCTCCGTTCCATTTGGTTGTATACGTTTGCTTTATCACGTATGTCAATGCTCATTTTGTTTTGTTTATATCTTTAGTTACATATTATTAAAAATTATAAAAATTTGATATTAATATTGTACTCAGTAAGACAATTTAAACAAGATCTCACATGACTATCTTTTATGTTATATATTAGAAGTTGTATTAACGATTCTTCCAACTTATGAATAGTGCCCAAAAAGCAAACGTATACTATCAAATGGAACGGAGGAAGTATGTTTTTGTGCATATATTTTGAAAAAAATCCAAAAAATTTGAAAATTTCCAATAACATGTCTTTCTTTTGTACATTCAAAATCATTTAAAAAATATTTAAAAAAAACGAAAAAACTTGAAAAATCCTAAAACTTAGCTTGTGCATATTCTAGCTTGTATATATGCATTGTTATTTCCCTCTAATTTCCATAGTTAGGTACACCACGCATCATTAATAGACATAATGAAGGGAAATAGAAGACCGACGTCATATGATCGTTCTTATCTCTTCTCCCTTTTTTCTTTACTTCTTGTCATATAAGAAGTTTGGAGGAATATGTTGATGATTGTGATGCATATTTTTGATGATTTGGCGGTTGTGTGAACCTATGTGCTATTAGGAGTTTGCATTAGAATTTATGTCATGTACTTTATTAGAGCATTTGCATTAGTTTTGTATATATTCTTTATGTTAGATCATGGCATGTAGTTGCTTCCAGATAAATAGTTTTGAATGCCTAATTTAGAAGCTTGACAAGCATAGGTAGGCCAATGTAGATACTCTTTTTAGTTAACACTTTGTCTTCTAAAATAGATTTGAGACACCCCTTGTTGTCTAATTTTAGTATTATTTCGATCCATTTCCTAGAACGTAGTCAAGGGGGTGCATTTGACCATCTTGACCACCTCCATGGTGTGATAATTCCTTGGTGACCGCTTTCCTAGGTGACTTTCGAGGCCATGTATGTCTTCGATCATCACATGCTTTCTTTACTTTTCACAAAAAAGGAAATATATAGTATCACAAATTCAAAAATTGAGTTCAAACATATATGAAAATAAAGTTTGAAATTTTGTCATTCATCTTATAATTGTCCTAGCTTAGGGAGTGTAAAAGGAGACTTCTAAGTTCTTCTAAAGTACCCTCACTACATATGGGGTCTCTCTCGATATCGCTTCGGCAAGGATTTGCCTATTGTTGGACTCCGCCGCACACCTTTTGCTAGGCTACTTTGCTTTCAAAAGCACCCAAATCAAGCAAAAATCCAAAAAGAAAACAAAACGACATCGCAAAAATGCCAAAAAACATTCAACAAGAACTCAAACATTACGTTCCTTATATTTGTTGATGATTACACCCTCGTTACATGTTTGAGAGGGGACGACCCTTCCTCTCCCTTAGGTGAGGGGCGGAACTCCGATCTTACAGTGTCTTCTACCACCATGGGGTTCTGAATTACCATCCCACCTTATTACCCTTGACGAAGTATCCTAGTGAATGTGAACAAATGTACTAATTTTACACAACGAGGAGGTGATTCATATCTATAGTCCTAGACGAGTTCTTTTTAAAACTAGTAACTACGTAGGAATATTTATGCTTGAATTGTATCCATTTTAGATGATTTCTGGTACATGAATTGAGGCATGTGGCCATTTGTTTTTGTAGATGCATTCTTTTTCTTCTCGCGTCTTAACTGCTTAGGATGCATCGAAACTTTTGCAAGACCCCACTTGCCTGCAAGAGGGTATCCTTTGACAACCCTCGAGATAGCGGAAGAGTAAACATAACAAGCATGCGATTTAAATAAAAGAAAAATACGAGATTTTCGAAACTTTTACATGCCGAGCGAAAAAGTACGAGGAATGTCAAGGAAAGTACAAACTAAAGCATAAAGTACTACAGGGAGACGTTGTAACACCCTCAAATTTGCGAAAAAATAAACAAGTAATTTAAATAAATAAAAGATGAGAATACGTTTCTAATAGGTTCACTTTAGTGAAAATCGGTAAATTTTAAAACCGGAACCTACTATTAAATATATTCATCATAACAAAGGTGTCTTAAAGAAAAAAGGTTCATAACAAAAGGAAATAATATTATACATAAGAATTATCCAAAACGGGAGACATATCTCCCGTATAAATACGGAAATAAAAGAGTGTATAATAATATACAATCCTAAAGAACCGAATATAGGTCCAAGGTAAATACTTCGCTCGCTAGCTCGTCAATTTACCCAAGTATGCATCACAAACCTGCCAACCGCATTAAATATAAACACGGAAGCCACAGTCAGTGGGGAGTAACTCCGAGTTCTCCCAGCCACGAAATGTCGAGTTTAATAAAACATGAATAACATAAAAGAGATGTATATGGAACATACAAAACCTTAACATATACGATATGCTTTTCATGTTATGAAACAAATAACTAACATATAACCTATCATATGAAGGTTAAGCTACTCATGCACACTATCATGTGAATCGGTTAACAAACTATACCACGAGGTAGGGAAGTTGGTATGCTGGCTTAGAGGTTACATTTAAAACATGGCCCTGATACACTCAAACCCTAATCATACTAGATATCATGTGAATCAGTTAACAACCGGTAATCCAAACTCTATCAACCTCAGCCGGCTTGCATCTCACCTTCTAAGATTCATAGAATCATCAAACATGAAAGACCAATACGTCTACAACAGGCATAAGTTCTTAGCACGGCCGATAGTCGACTTCTGTAACTCGAGGCTATACCACAAGGTAGGAAAACATCCTAGTCCTAGACTGATCAGACCTAGCGACAACAGCTATTCCATTCCCCGTCTCATGACCAAAAGTACATGAGAATCTCTACTAGGCGACCCCCTAAGCAGAGTTGGCTAGTACTTAAGCTGGCTCCATTCCCAAAGTGGAACAATTAGGCAGCCATGCCCCGACTTGGATATAAACCCACCAAGTCCGGGACACAAAAGCTATCAACCTGAACTATATACTCGTTAAAGATAGTAAGGCCTATCAATGTCATGGTCCAAGATACTCATTTAGAATTAGAATGGTCAAGACGCCATATACTCATAATTCTCTATGGGTACTTAGTCAACACGACATATATAATTAAACAGTCACGGGAAAAAACTTCCTATCATGTGACTAATTGCATATAAATCACATCAAATATCATATCGCCTCATATCTACTAGGGTTCATTCATCATTAAATAAAACCTTCTGAAGACAAATCCCCGACCCCGAGTCCCGCGACGGGTCATCAGTCAAAACGGGGCTGACTAGATCTTAGTTTACCCAAACCCGTTTGGTTTAAACCGGCTAGAAACAGAGTCTTTACCAATTTAGATTGACATAAAATCATCATATTCATTTCATGCTATTTTATTCAACTTCTAACATGTGAATTATTAAGTATTACGAAAACCCGCTTGACTTAAAGGATATCAAATTAAACTACAATCTCGTATTATATTTCTAACATGTGAGAATTATAATATTATGAAAACCGTTTAAATAAATAATTTACTTATTAAAATTTCCCACTTGCTAAATATTACAAAACACGATAAAATAACAATAACTCAAAAACCGTCACAAGTCCAAAGGACTCACGGGTCATGGCTGGACCGGCCTGGACTGGGCCGAATTGAACCGGGCCTGATTTGGCCCACGGGCTGGTTCGACCAGTTTTTGGTCAACATTTATAAAATCGTTTCTTAATATTTTCCCGCATGCTTAACATATTTAAAACCCGTCAAAACAACAACAAAACAATCAAGTATCGACACAAACCCAAAGACCAAATCCCGGACCAACCCAGACCGGCCTGGACCGGGCCTGAACCGGCCTGAACCGGCCTGGTTTGGGCTGGTTTTCCAGCCACCTTACACGGCCAACACTAATCAACAACTCCCAATTATTTCTAACATGTTTTAATTAATAACCATCCATTTTAACAACCAATTCAACCATCATTAATACAAAAATTATGATTAGGAACAAATCATCCAAATATGTCAAGAACACTAAACATGTTAAAAATTCATACAACATAATAATAATAACTACTTATCATGTTACTACTTAAAACCGTAAATAACAATAATATAACCTAAAACAAAAGTATGTAACATAAGTTCGTCGAGTAACTCGGAATCGTTACCTTAGCTAGCACAAAATCAATTAGCACCAAAATAAGAAGTAAAAACCCGTCTACTAATCTTCTTCTAAAATATACGAGTCACAAAACTCGTCTTCAAAATCTTCTCCTATAAGAAATGACAAAAATAACATTATTAGAATTAAAACTTGATTTCAACAATTAAAGTGTTGAAAACGATTTTGTCGGAATTGAAAATAAAACGTACGTGGAGATGGAGAGCGGAGAGGAGACTCTAGAAATATAAGTTAGGACGGATTTGAACAAGTAACGAAGGTTTTGTGACGATTTTGCTCAAGAACGATGAAGAACGCTCAAGAACACGAAGAACGATTATGATTATATTAAAGAAAGTATTAATTAGATATTAAGTTAATTTAGTGTAAAATGAAAAGATAAGTAGTGAGTAATGGGGAAGTGGGTGCCGTGTAAATATAGGGGAATTATGGAGTCGGGTTTTGAAATTGTTGTTACGGGATTGACTCGGGTTTTATAATTATATTATGGTAATTGTTTAGATATTAAGTTAATTAAATCAAATATCTAGATATTATTTGGATATTATGTTATTGTAATCAAAAGAAAGAAAATATCTAGTCCTAAGAAAGGAGGAAGGAGCCGTGTGATTTTAGAAGAAATCGGGTATGTTTTTTTTTATGCGATTTGCGTAATTTAAGTTGACGGATCGATAAAGTTACAAATATCTTAGATATTCGTATTAGTTTAATCAAAAGAATTAAAAGATCTAAAGTGAGTGGAAAAAGGTGACATGGGGCGTGTGACTCATGCCCAAGTCGGGTTTCGGGTTTGTTTCGGGACTTAAGTTGACTCGGGAATAGTTAAATGACGTTCGGGGTTAAACCGTAACACCTTCTCTTTAATTCCGAATAAATTCAAAATAATTATATTAAATTATCATAAAGTACGATATGCTATTACCAGATTCTGTCTCTTCTTCCAGTCCATATGCGATAAAGTTATCGATCCCGATGATGCGGATTCATTGCAGAACCTCGTTGTCACCTCTCTTTGTCATTTTCAAATGTATTTTCCACCCTCTTTCTTCACTATCATGATTCACCTGACCACTCACTTAGTTAGGGAGATTTTGTACCTTGGGCCCGTGTACTTGAGATACCACTATCCTTTCGAAAGATTGATGAAAGTGTACAAGGACTATACATCTAATCGGTATCGTCCAGAAGGTTGTATTGGTGAACGCGCTATATTAGACGAAGCTCTTGCTTACTGTTACGCTCATCTCTCCCCTGAGGAGTTAATTGGTGTTCCAAAGAATTGTCATAGTGACTGGATGACCGGAAAAGGCAATAGGGGCCGGGTTGAAATAATTGTGGCACGTGACATGTTACATTTAGCACATACGTACGTGCTAAACAACGAAGATGAGGTGCAACCTTATATTCAACAACCCAAAGATGAGCTCAAATACGATCACCCAAACAAGAGCGAGATGTGGATTGCAAGCGAGCATAAGAAGATGTTCGGAGAGTGGTTTAGGAATATTGTCTTGGAGTATAAGAATTTGTATGGTGATGACATCTCTCCTAGGTTACTACGTCTTGGGTTAGGTCCAAATGCCAGGGCCACTTTTTTCAGCGGTTTTGCTATTAATGGTTATACTTTTTACTCCCGCGAGCAAGATGAGTTGAGCACAATGCAAAATAGTGGTGTGAGTTCTGAATTTGAGGCAATGCACTTTGCTACTTCAAAAGATAAAAAACCTATTTGGGGAAAATGTCTTTATTATGGTGTTATTCAAGAAATATTGGTATTAGATTACATTGATTTCACAATACCTTTGTTTTGATGTAACTGGGTTGATAACAACAACAATTGTGTTCGAAAGGAAAAAATGGGATTTACGTTGGTCAAGTTGGATAAGGTTGGCAATAATAAGGATGATCCTTTCATAATGGCATCCCAAGCTAAACAAGTGTTCTATGTCACCGATCCTATGGATAAGAAGTGGTCTGTTGTACTATCAATAATGAGTAGACGGGGTGCACCCGATAATGGTGGGATAATGATCAGGATGTCGTGTTTGAGGGAATGGATCACTCTTCCACTGTATCTTATTTCGACAATGTTGACACTGATCATGATAACATTGAAAGCATCTATATGCGTGATGATCATGGTGAAGGTATTTGGGTTAACGAAGAAACTATGTCGGGCAAGAAACGTCCCCGATCCTGAGGTGGTTAACAATGTGAGGTATTAGCTTATATATTTTTTTTTTTTTTAATTTAAATAACTATATATCTTCCTTTTAGTTTCTGTTATTGTTTTAAATAACTATCTTTCTGATTTTTTTTTAAAATAACTGAGGAACGGCATAGTTAATACAAACGTAAAGCACTGATACTTTATTTTACCGAACAGATTTGTATTTAGGAACTTAGGAACTACAACATATACAACCATAGCGGAAATCTTACATACAAGACCACAGGCCCTCCCATCCCATTACACTGCTATTATAATAGGCTGATACAGACACACACACAATTGACACTCAACATCTAACACAGGACGTTGCTTGGAACTTTTAGGTGTACATTGCTTGGAAAACAGCCACAACCCAGTTGTAGGCATCGACGATTTCTGAATTGGCCGTCTGCTGACCATTCAAGATGGTCGGATACGGCACGTGGAAATAGTCCACGGTATTCTTCAGCAGCTCGGCGTCCTCGTCTGTGGCTACCAAGAGGTGTGGTTCGACTATTGATCTATTCGGAGCAACCCAGTCGCTCTTACCATGGCCTCTGAGTTGAAACATACTGCTAACCTTAAATGCTGATTCTGCATCTGCAAGTGATGTTCCAAACTGAATGAGTAGTATCCCTTTGAATCCATAAGGCGCCCATTGTGCCTTAATTCTGCTGACCGAGTATCCCAGCTCAATAAGCTTATTCTTCAAAGGAGTAAACCTTTTGGCAACAAATTTTCCATCGTCCAAATGGCCTGGGGCATTCATTAGGACACAGTGATATGGACGAGAAACATTTTAGGTCATTTCCAAAATAGATAAGTAATTTGATGGTTTTGGTTTGGTTTATTTGCAGTGAGTATTCTTTTCTGAATTTATAGCAAGCTCAAGATGTGTAGTCATTCAGTGTATTGTCTTTAGCTTTTGTTAGCTTTGGTCATTATTGAAGATTCCCAAATTATTTAGCTTTTGGTCATTCAGTATACAGTCTCCATGTTTTGGTTTCTGCTGATTATTATTGCAGTGTATAGTGCTTATGATATTGCTGTCTTTTTTTGTATTTGCTGATTATTATTGCAGTGTATAGTGCTTATGATATTGCTGTCTCTTTTTATAATTAAAAAATAAATAAAGGTAAGCAACAACAACGGTTGTTGTAAATATACCCGTTGTTATTGCTTATAACAACGGTTATTAATCACAAACCGTTGTCATAGTGTTTATTAATCACAACGGGTAGACTACTTTAACCGTAGTCATTACTCTATCACAACGGTTTGTTTATAATAACCGTTGTCAATATTTGTTAATAAAGATGAAGAAAACACACAACACTAATAATACGACTGTACTGCAACACAAAAACTCTATCACAAAGCGATCATACTGCACCACTAAGACATACTCCCTGATCGTCTTTCTGTCATCATCTCCCTTATTAATCAGGTTTTATTTTTATCAACTATTTCTTATTAAGATTTTCTAGCTAGATTGTTCAATTCTTATTATTGAATTGTGGATTTCCTGAATGTCGTTTATTATTGAATTTGTGAATTAGTTCAATTCTAATTTTGCTTTATCGATTGAATAGCTTTGAATTGAATTTGTGAATTAGTGTATTATTGAATTTATGACCATTATTAAAATTAGTTTAATTACTTCTAATCTTAAGTCAAAAAACAAATTAACGTATCAACATTAATATTATTAAATAATAAGTTCAAACGGCGCCACACACAAATGGCGCCAAAACAACCAAACAACTACAACCAAAAAACAACAACAACAAACTAAATTGAGTCCGGGTAAATCTCCCGGATAGGTGCCACCGCTAGAGCATATGCATCAATCGGGTCACCCTCGGCCAGAACCAACCCTTCCCACTGCTCTACCTGGGTCACTTCAACGAGGTCGACCCCATTTGGGAAACGGTGACGGTCATGTTCGGAAGCCACCCATAGATATGGCCCAGACTGGTGGTCCGTGCTCTCAATCGAATCTTTTCGCCCATGCCCGGCCTTGTCAAACATTCTTGCCAGTTTGAATGCGGACGCACGATGAACATCCGTCATCCCAAACTCGAAAACGAGTTCCCCTGTAAAGTACTTGCGATGAAAATTGGGCCACATCTTCTTGATTAAGTAGCCATTTCGGATAAGCGTATCACGGATTTTCTTGTAGATTTTACACACAACGTAGCCACCCTCAATATGAGCAGGCATTTGTGTCATGATGCAAGCATATGGTTTAGTAAAAGTTTCAGACATTTTGTATGGTTGATGTTAGTATTGAGGCTAGGAAATTTTGTATGGTTTAGCAAATATGTTATTGATTGGAGTTGGGAAATTTTGTATGTGGTTGATAGCCTTGTATTGAGGCTGTTTTTATAGAGAGTTATTAATTGGAGTTATTGAGTCACATGCAGTTATTGATTCACATGCATGCATTGGTTCACATGCATGCATTGATTCACATGCATGCATTGATTCACATGCATTTAAAAATCCCAAAACGACTATACATTCACATGCAGTTATTGATTGAGTAAATGTGTGAATGTATATATGCAGTTACATTTCCTATGCAGTCAATGCACTTACTGCAATATGCAGTAACTACTGACTGTCCACAACGGTTATAAACAAAGGCCCGTTGTGGAAAGTAATAACAACGTTTTTTTTAACGAATAACCGTTGTTATTTCTCTATCACAACGGATTTTCATATTGCCGCAAATAGGGTGAAAATATATAACAACGGTTATGATGCACCGATGTCATTACTCTATCACAACGGTTTTAGTCAGCAAAACCGTTGTGGAAAGTAATAACAACGGGTTTTTTAACGAATAACCGTTGTTATTTCTCAATATTATTATTTTTAATTAAAAGATATTGCAGTCCAAACCTGTGAATAAACAACAGCAGAACAACTGTAGCAGCAGAACCAGCATTGATTAAAGCATCCATTGAACATCATCAATGGCAGCATAACCCCTCTATAAATACAGCCTCAAAACCCCTCCTTTAAATATTACATAACCCTAATTAATTACTCAAAAAATTAACATCATCAATGGCAGCAGTTAACTTTCCCAACGATGAGACGACCCTTACAAAATTGATTGCAGATGAGGAGGAGGCTCTTGCCGTAGTTCCCGCTGATCATCACCCATTGATTAAAGGATCCATTGAACATCGAAGGGATTATTGGATTAAGAGGCTTGAAGCAGTCCGACTTGTCAACCAAGCGTCGTCTTCATCATCGTCTTCTGGCTACCCACGTCGGCCTGATACTCGCAGGTTGGATGCCGCAAGAGATATGTTGAGCTGTACCCGACCTACCTTATCTCCACATGCAAGACGTGTACTTGCATGCATTGAATCTGTAATTGCAAAATACGAGGTTAATGATCCGGAAGTCATCAGTATCATCAATATTGTTCCGGATTGTTGGTGGCAGTGTGAGAAAAGCTTATAACTCTTAACCGGAATTGTTCCGGATTATTTAACATCTATATTTATTTGATGTCGGATGAATGTAATGTACTTTAATATAAAATCTAGGTTATTCCTAATGAAATCAATGAGAAAGAATGTTGTTTAAAGTGTTTGAATTGATATGATTAATTCCGTTGATGTTCAATATTTTGATGTTTGATCAATAGCTATAATCTACTATATATAAAAGGGTTTAGGGTTTAGGGTTTAGGGTTTAGGGTTATTTTGAAGTAACGCACGTATACTAATAATTAATATATATATTATTATACTTTGTATTACATTAGTTTGATCTAATTAATTAAAAATGATCCGACCCGAAAATGATACTTAATAATCACGCGGATAATAAATAAAGATTTCTATCGAATTAAATTAAATAACCCGATAATAGCTAATTAGTTTTGGGTCGGATCAGTTTCAGGTTAGTGATGCAAAAACGGCCCGACTCGATATATAACCTCATCCGCTTGACCTGAAAATGATCGACGACAATTAACATTTTCGAAACAGACACGAAAGCCGAAAGGACCTGGCCCTCGCTCGCTCCCTGACCCAAACTAACCCGGTAAAGTTACATACCCTACGAATCTAACCCGATCGGAATATGGCCTAGTAACCATGTATTTGTTGATAAAACGTAATAAGTATAATAAGTGATAAATAATGTGGGGTGTGGTGATAAGTAATAATTAGTGATAAATGTGGGGTAGTTTTGGTGGCCGTCAATATATGTAAATAACCATTTGTTGATAAAACGTAATTAAGCGAGACGATAAATAATAAAAACAGTAAGATAATAATGGAAAATAGCTGTGGATAATTGTAAGGGGCCGGTTTCTTCAATTTTATGTGGTTAGTTATTTGATTATAAAGATCCGACTAAATAGGTGTAAGTTGTAAATTTTTGAACCCAATAATATATTATAGGTGGTAAAAAGTTAAAAACTGTCCCTTTTGAGCATATATATATGAATCAATAACCGTCCCTTTTAGCGTACTTGAACGAAGTCGATTGACCCCATTATTTAATTTGGGAAACATTGACGTGTATATATAATACTTGCATGCATTGATGAATCTGTTATTGCAAAGTACGAAATTAATGATCCGGAAGTCATCAGTACTATATATCATCAATATTATGATCATGTTCTGAAACCACCCGATCCGTAACCACCTGATGACACGTGCCCCCGACCCAAAAGCGATCGACCCGTAGTAGCTACTAGCTAGATAGTGGATTACCCGATCCGTAACTGGCCACCCGATCAGTTTCAGGTTAGTGATGCGTGATTATAATAACCAATACCTTAAAAAGAAAATGACCCGATTCGAGAATCACTAGACTCGATATATATAACCACATCCGCTTGACCCGGAAATTATCGACGACCCGCCCAATTATAAACATTCCCGAAACAGACACGAAAGCCGAAAGGACCATCCCCGACCCAAACTAATAACCCGATAAAGTTAGTTACAAACCCGCCGAATCTAACCCGATCGGAATTGATTCCCAAACCTGATCCGAGCTAATAATTAAACGTACTTACGCCTATAATATACAAATGTTTAAATAACATAACAATTATGATGTATCATACCTATATATATATTATAAAATTAAATAAATTAATTAAATTTAAAGCAAAGTTAAATAAATTAAACGTAATTAATGAATTTATTTTCGTGCCTCAAATTTTAATACCGCGCGCGCGTATCTGAACAATTAAAAAAAACACATAATCTATAAAAAAAGGTTCTTTATAATACCTCCGTTCTTATTACTTTCAACAACGGGTCATCCTAAAGAAACCGTTGTCATAGTGTTTATTAGATTTTTCCTTTTGGCGCATTTTGGTGAAAATAAATAACAACGGGTGTCCTTTAACCGTTGTCATTACTCGATAACAACGGTGGTTTTTCGTATAACCGTTGTCAATAGTTTCTCTTAATAAAAAATAATTTACAATCCTATAGGTGTAAATTAAACACACAAATAATTTACAATCACGTACATTATCATCATCATCATCCTCGTTTACAACACAAATCTTTTTGTTTATTATCATGATCATCCTCCTCGTTCTCTTGATGATCATCCTGCTCGTTCTCTTTATCATTATCCTGTTTTCATTTTCATTATCAGGTAATTTTTGTGTTTCGTCTTTAGGGTTTTAAGATTGAAGTTCATCTTTTTGTTTTCATTTTCTATTTATCGTTCTCTTTATCATCTTGCTTCATTCCTTTCTAAGTTTTTAGAGTTTTAGAATCTCTGCATGACTCTTTATTTGTTTAGTTACTATTTCATTCCTTTTAAGGTCTTAGGGTTTTAGAATCGCTGCATGCATGACTCTGTTCCGTTACTATTTCATTTCTTTTGAAGGTCTTAGGGTTTTAGGATTATCATGGGTGAAAAACGGAAAAGAGTAGAAAACAATGATAAGGGGGATAAGCCTGGTGAGAGGGGTGCTTCGAAGTGCCCTGCAGCCCTTGCAGCTATAGCGGCAAAACAGCCGCTGCCTATAAAATGGAGTGTGAAAGGTGTTCCTACTGGTCCAAATGCTGGCCATTTATCCACTAGGATTGAAGTTACAACCAAACAGTTTGCGCCTATTGATTTAGATGATTTCAGGAATATAAATCCTGTATTGCAGAAGTTACTCTTGACCCGTATAAAGGTATGATAATTTCTTTAGCTAAACACCATTTTATTTTGCAGAAGTTACTATTACATAAGGCAGGAAGCCGTATAAAGGTTCGTATAAAGGTATGATATTAGACAGCCGCTTATTAGTATATATGATGATGATGCGGAAGGTTTCGATATTCCCGACTGCCATGATAAGTATCTATTACGTAAGGCAGCGGCAGTCTTAAGGCAGTAGACGTGTGACCTTGCCAAATTACACTTGTATGTCGACAAGGAGACAGGGGAGATGCATAAGAGCCCACCGACAAAGTACCCCAACATCACTCAGCAACAATGGGATAATTATAAGGCGAAACGAGCTACTGAAAAGTTTCAGGTTAAGTATCCATGTCATATGTTTACATTTTTCTGAAACTCTGCTTAAGGTTACATTTTTCTAAAAGTTTCAGGTTACATTTTTTTAAAACTCTACTTGTATCTATAATTTTCTAATTATCTCATCTACTTGCGATTTTATATGACTTGAAGACCGTTAGCGCCAGAAATCGTGCTAACATTTCACAGAAGCGGGGGGAATATTATGGTTCTCGAGGCGGTTACAGATTGATAGAAGAAAATCTCGTAAGTAGCATCTATATATTAGATTTTTTTAATCATACTTGGACTTAATATAGATGTATACATATATTATTTTTGAGTTAATGTGTAGGTGTCAAAGGGAGTGACCGATTTGAATCGGCACGTAATTTATAAAGAAGGGCACACACCTAAAGGATCCCGAACATGTAACGAATATGATCAGGAAGTCTTGGCCAACATAGTAAGTATTATTTTATTAAGACGGGTTTTTAATAACTTTATTGTTTAATTCTTGTATGTCTGACTATCTATTTATTTTAGTAACAAAAATAAAATTAAGTTTATTTAATATATTATAGGAGAATGTTCTGAAGGAGGTTGCGAAAGGAAAATTCACTCCGAGTGGTCGTGACGACGTTCTTGCTAGAGCGATCGGCCGACCCGAGCATCCAGGTCTATTGAGGGGCGTCCCATTACATGTCGGAGTCACGAAATATTATGGGACAGCTAGCCCGAAAAAGAAGAAGTAAAATAAGGGGAAGGCTGACATGGTACCATTTTATATTGTCATTTAAAATTCACATGTTATTGTTTTAACAAAATGCTGATTCTACATGTTGGGCTTGCAGGTTCAGTTATTTGCCTCCGTGATACTAAAAATGAATTCTGGAGGCAAACCTTCCGAAGAAGAATTGAAGATGATGGAGGATGTCATTAAAAACGGTGAGGTAGTGCAACAGATTGGTCAAGAGGCAGACACTACTACCTTGCCAATACATGAGGAGACGGCTGAGAAGACGGGTGAGGTACCTAGTGCTGCTAAGGTTTTAATACCTCAAGCCGATAAGGTAAATATGACTTTTTTTTTCTGCATTTGTTCTTTCCAACAGCCATGCCTTTGATTGGTTAATTTTATTAGGTAAATGAGTGAAAAGGGGGCGCAACTTGAGGAGACGGGTGAGGTACCTAATGCTGCTGAGGTTTTGATACCTCAAGCCGATAAGGTAAATATGACTTAACCATTTTGAACCTCTGCATTTGTTCTTTCCAGCAGTCATGCCTTTGATTGGTTAATTAATTTTATAAGGTAAATGACTCTGAAAAGGGGACGCAACTTGAGGAGCCGGCTGAGAAGACGGATGACAATAATGAGGTATGTAGATTATAAGAAGTTAGTATGAAGATGATATAAGAAGAGGTTTAGATCATAAGAATACTAGATAGAGAAAGTACATTAGTTGTTAATGAATTGTGTTACATGAATTACATTGAGTAGTGGCTGATATCAAGCTATTTATAATAGTCTTCACATAACTAACTATAACTAATATGTGACAACGCTCGCGAATGCGGAAAGATAAAACATACAAGCATGTGAATTATATAGCGGAAATATGAAGTTTTAAAAACTTTTATACATGCAAGGAAAGAATACGAGGAGTGTCATATATTACAAACTAAAGTACAAATTATACTACATCAAGAGACGAAGTCTCTCCAAAAGGTTAACAAGTAAAAGTGATCTTACAAAATAGATGGGGTATTTTCGAAATAGATGGGGTATTTTCGAAATAGATGGGGTATTTTTCTAATCGATTTAGCAACTAGCTAAACAACGTCTAGAGGTGTTTCATCCAGGGACAACGCCCGCTAGCTCACACCCGAACCCAAAATATCATAAGCAAAAAGCCATCCAAGCAAGCAACCTGTTCATTCATGAAAAACATGAACGCCACAATCAGTGGGGAGTAACTCCGGGTTCTCCCAGCCATATCACATCAAACGTACATATAAGGAAATACAAAAGTAAAATCATGCATAAATATATATACATGTGAGTTGCGATAAGAATAGATAGGCAATCCGAGATATAAAGATAAGATCATATAGAAATCAAATCCGTAACCATCATGTTATTCCAAGACTCGGGAAAGACACTCTTAGGCAATCGAATACGCGCACTAGGGCTTGCATCTCACCGTTAGCGGTATAAGATTGATAAGATTGAGACTCGACAGACAAACCAAGTCAAGTCATGCGATGATCACAATAAATCCAACATATTATCATCCATTCACGAACCAAGACATTGACGGTGTCCAATCATGCAATGACCATGAATAATATCATGAAATCACGCAATCAAAGACGACGGTGCCCAATCATGCAATGACCATGAATAATATCATGAAATCACGCATTCAAAGACGACGACACGACGACATCTCTCACGGTAAATGAAACGCACTAGCATCGTGTACATGGCAAGTATGATTAAAAGGCATCCACGGGATCACATTTCCCTGAACTCATACGCGATGCTTACATTTCGCCTATGTAGACTAATTTTCTCCTGGTAGGAACGATAAGGCTCCTAATCTAAACCTGGCCAGATTCTCGGAATCACATTTTCTGATTCGACATGCGATCACGTTTCGCATCCAAGACTCGGTCTTACAAAGAAAACGCCGAGTACCCACATTCTCGGTAGATCAATTCACGAAAGAGGCGGAAAACGATCTCAAGCCTCATAACATGCGGTACGCTACATGCAAATAACACCACCTCGCAAGTACACAACATTTAACGGCCGGGTCGATCAACGCATAGCGTTCAACTCCCAACAACGTCGTCGTATGCCCACTAACACATGCATTTAAGCAGTAGGATACCTCTCCGTTCCGACATTCCAGCCTTACGAACGGGAAGGTAGCCAAGGTAATGAGAGTACAAAGCACAAGACAAAATAGTGCTCAAACCGTATCATTTGTAAAAACGACTCAAAGTAGGACATACCACAAACCGTCACAAAAACATGAGAACATGGCATTATATAAATGTAACTATGATAAACATGAATCAATACATGATACATAAGCATTAGACCAAGTTTAAGAAGCATAATAAATAA
>JAIUZE010020360.1:0-14934 GCA_022085475.1 Heliosperma pusillum
TGCAGCAGGAGCTGAGGTACAAGGCAGGGCAGAATTCAACAATGAGGACAAGGGAAAAACCAAGGGGGATCAAGGGGTGAGCATTGGTAGCCAAGGGGAGGTCTACATGGGTATCCAGGGTCAATCTGGGGGCAAGGGATGGGTAACAAAAGGGGGAGCTTCAAGCTGAGGAATGCTAGCTAAGACACTGTCAAAATGAGGGTCCATGATAGCCAGGACACGAGCCAAGACACGAGCCAAGCAAGCCAAAGACATGACCACCAACACCCAGTCACAGAATCACAAAAACAGCCTACAGGAGCCATTTGGGGAAGGCATAACTACCACCACACTTTGAACCACCAGCTACCACCAAGCCCAGCTAAAACCTTACCCACCTAGGTCCAAAAAAGTCCTAGGGAACCAATTTCAAAACACAACACAACTACCCTAAAAATCCAAATCAAAACAGCCTACCCAAAAGGCATAAAGCATAAAGCAATCTTTCTATTTCTAGCTAAACACTGAAAGACTATCTCCAAAAGTATTTCCTTGTCTTCCCTACTATTAGGAATACTGCAAAAGAAGGTCAAGGAGCATTGATGAGCCTCGTCCACAAGTTTCAAGCCAACACCAAGCAACAAACACAACCTGGAGCATGTCATTGTCATATGTCTGCATTTTGTCTGTTTTTTTAGTTTTCTTTTGTATTTCCATTCTGAAATTGTAGCCAGTAATTTGTCATGTTTATGTAGTTTAATCCTGGCCCTTAGATGTTATTCTAGGGTTGTATTAGATCAAGCATTGAGGCCTATATAAGGACCCATGCTCTTTTGTATAAGGCAGTTAAGATTTGAATGAAAAACTTGAGCATTGTTCTCATTTCTAAAATTCTTTCAACTTGTGCTTAGTCTTAGTTGAGAGTCAGGCCAGATAACATCCTGTGCTAGGCTGTGGTTGTTGATCTAAGTCTGTGGCAAGTTGAATATCCCTGTGCTAGACTGTGGGGTGTTTGCTTGTTGTTTGGCTCAAGTCTGCTTACCTGTGCTTGGCTGTGGTAAGGAGTCTTAGTCAGTCTAGTTTGCTGTTTAGTTCCCTGTGTTAAGCTGTGGGAGTTGAGTAGCATTCATATCCTGTGCTAGTTAAGAGTACAAGGTCCAATTCCTTACACACCCCTACAATATCTCTGCAGTAAGTATGAATTGCTGCTGCTGTACATGAATTGCTCTGTACATGAATTGCTCTGATTTATATATACATATATCATTTTGCTGCTGCTGAAAGTGGTTTATGTGTGCTGCTACTGCTGCTGATTTATGCAGGATTTTCACTGGCAGGGGAACAAATTACAATTTTTTCAAAAACAATAATAAAAATAATAACAACGGTTTTTCAAAATTCATTAAAAGCGTTGTAACATATTTCCCACCAAAACTAATCATACCTTTAACAACGGTGTATTCTAAAATAACTGTTGTTATTAAAAGTTTCCACAACGGCGTCTTTATTATACACCGCTGTAATTAACTATATTCACAACGGGTTATAAGAACTAAAGCGTTGTTATAATCTTTCCGCCACCAAAACTAATCATACCTTTAACAACGGTTTTAGTAAACAAACCGTTGTTACATATTTCCCACCAAAACTATTCACACGTTTTAACAACGATGTATTCTGATATACCTGTTGTTATTAAAGCTTTCCACAACGGCTTGATTAATATACTCCGTTGTAATTATCTATATTCACAACGGTTTTGAAAAACAATAGCGTTGTAATAATCTTTCATTCCCACCAAAACTAATCATAACTTTAACAACGGTATCATATAACAGAACCGTTTTTGTATCTTTCCCACCATAATTATTCACACGTTTTAACAACAGTTATGTAGTAATAACAACGCCTTTGTACCGTTGTTAAAACGATTCACAACGCTTTTATCATTAAATAGGAACCGTTGTTAAAACCTTTTACAACGGAGGCTTTAACAACGTCCGCTTTTTAATATTACAACGGTTTTTAACCGTTGTCATAGCCTGTTTTTGTAGTAGTGAGGTCTGAAAAGTGGTCTTAAGGTCTCCAAAATATCTCTATTTCAAATCAGATGCAAATTTCGTTATCCGGAGTCATTATTATATGTCATAGAGATATTATAGTGCGAATTTAGAGACATTTTATTTCAATGTCCAGTTATCCTGAAAATCATGGATAAGTTATGTCTATAAATAACAATTACATGTTAGTATCCCTCTTTAAGTAAAGTAAAAACGGAGATTACTACTTGTTTTCTCTAATACAGACAAGGTTTGAAAAGTGGTCTAAAGGTTTCCAAAATATCACTATTTTAAATGAGATGCCAATTTCGTTATTCTGAATAATTATTATATGTCATAGAGATATTACAGTGCTAATTTAGTGACATTTTATTTCAAGGCCCAGTTTTCCCGAAAACCGTGGACAATAACCTTGAAAATCAGCGGTTTTCAGCAATATTCGGAAACTAAAAATAATTTTTCCCTAAAGGTGTTTATAGACCCGATAAGTCTATAAATAACAATTGGTTTTTTGTATCCCTCTTTAAACAACATAAAAACGGAAATTACTACTTGTTTCTTTTAATATAGACAAGGTTTGAAAAGTGGACTTAAAGTCTCCAAACTATCTTTATTTCAAATCAGATGTCAATTTTATTATTCTCAGTCATTATTATATGCCTTAGAGATATAACAGTGCGAATTTAGAGACATTTTATTACAAGGCCCAGTTGTCCCGAAAAACGTGGATAATAACCTTGAAAATCATCGGTTTCAGCGATATTCGGAAACCAAAAATAACTTTTCCTAAAGGTATTTATAGACCCGATACGTCTATAAATAGCAATTGTATGTTAGTATTTCTCTTTACACAACGTAAAAACAGAGAATAATTCTTGTTTACTCTGATATAGACAAGGTCTGAAAAGTGTCTTAAGGTCTCCAAACTATCTTTATTGAAAATCAGATGCCAATTTCGTTATCCTGCGTCATTATTATATGTCTTAGAGATATTACGTGGATAAATAACAGTGAAAATCATCGGTTTTCAGCGATATTCGAAAACAAAAAATATTTTTTCCCTAAAGATATTTATAGACTCTTTACGTCTATAAAGAGCAATAGGATGTTACTATCCCTCTTTAAACTACGTAAAAATAGAGAATACTACTTGTTTATCCTAATACATACAAGGTCTGAAAACTGGTCTTAAGGTCTCCAAATTATCTTTATTTCAAGTAAAATACCAATTTTGTTATCCTGAGTCATTATTATATCTCTTAAAGATATTACAGTGCAAATTTAGGGACATTTTATTTTAAGGCCCAGTTGTCCCGAAAACCGTGGATAATAACCTTTAAAATTATTGGTTTTCAGCGATATTCGGAATTCAAAAATATTTTTTCCCTAAAGGTATTTATAGACCTTTACGTTTATAAATAGCAATTGGATGTTAGTAACCCCATTTAAACAACGTAAAAGCGGAGAATACTACTTGTTTCCTCTGATGCACATAATGTCTGAAAAGTGGTCCTAAAGTCTCCAAACTATCTTTATTTTAAATCAGATGCAAATTTCGTTATCCTGAGTCATTATTATTATATGATTTAGAGATATTAAGGTGCGAATTTAGAGACATTTTATTGCAAGGTCCAGTTGTCCTGAAAATCGTGGATAATAAACTTCAAAATCAACGATTTTCAGCAATATTTGGAAACCAAAAATATTTTTTATTAAAGGTATTTATTGACCCGTTCTTTTTATAAATAGCAATTGGATGTTATTATCCCTCTTTAAACAATGTAAAAACGGAAAATTCTACTTGTTTCTTCTATTACAGACAAAGTTTGAAAAGTGGTCTTAAGTTCTCCAAATTATCTTTATTTCAAGTGAGATGCCAATTTCGTTATCCTGAGTCATTATTATATGTCTTAAAAATATTACAGTGCGAATTTAGGGACATTTTATTTCAAGGCCAGTTGTCTCGGAAACCGTGGATAATAACCTTTAAAATCAGCGGTTTTCAGCGATAATCGGAATTCAAAAATATTTTTTCCCTAAAGGTATTTATAGACCCGTTACGTTTATAAATAGCAATTGGATGTTAGTAGCCCTATTTAAACAACATAAAAATGGAGAATACTACTTGTTTTCTCTAATACACTCAATGTCTGAAAAGTGGTCATAAAGTCTCCAAACTATCTTTATTTTAAATCAGATGCAAATTTTGTTATCCTTAGTCATTATTATATGTTTTAGAGATATTACAGTGCGAATTTAGAGACATTTTATTTTAAGGTCCAGTTGTCCTGAAAATCGTGGATAATAAATAACACCTTCAAAATCAACGATTTTAAGCAATATTTTGAAACCAAAAATATTTTTTATTAAAGGTATTCATAGACCCGTTACGTTTATAAATAGCAATTGGATGTTAGTAAACCTCTTTAAACAATGTAAAAACGGAAAATTCTACTTGTTTCTTCTATTACAGACAAAGTTTGAAAAGTGGTCTTAAGTTCTCCAAATTATCTTTATTTCAAGTGAGATGTCAATTTCGTTACCCTGAGTCATCATTATATGTCTTAAAGATATTTTAGTGCGAATTTAGGGACATTTTATTTCAAGGCCCAGTTGTCCCGGAAACCGTGGATAATAATTAATTACCTTGAAAATCAACGGTTTTCAGCGATATTCGGAAACCAAATATATTTTTTCCCTAAAGGTATTTATAGACCCGTTACGTCTATAAATAGCAATTTGATGTTAGTATCCCATCTTTAAACAACGTAAAAACGGAGATTACTATTTGTTTTCTATAATACATACAAGGTTTGAAAAGTGGTCTTAAGGTCTCCAAAATATCTATATTTCAAATCAGATGCCAATTTCGTTATTCTGAGTCATTATTATATGTCTTAAAGATATTATAGTGCGAATTATAGACATTTTTTTCAAGGCCTATTTGTCCCGAAATCCGTGGATATTACATTTAAAATCTGCGGTTTTCAGCGACATTCGGAATCCAAAAATATTTTTTCCCTAAGGTATTTATAGACCAGTGACGTCTAAAAATAGCACTTGGATGTTAGTATACCTCTTTAAACAACGTAAAAACGAAGATTACTACTTGTTTACTCTAATACACTCAAAATTTGAAAAGTGGTCTTAAGATCTCCAAAATATCTCTATTTAAAATCAGATGTCAATTTCGTTATCCTGAGTCATTATTATATGTCTTAGAGATATTATAATGCGAGTTTAAGACATTTTATTTCAAGGCGCGGTTGTCCTGAAAACCGTGGATAATAACCGTCAAAATCAGTGGTTTTCAGCGATTTTCGGAAACCAAAAATAACTTTTCCCTAAAGGTGTTTATAAACCCGTTAAGTTTATAAATAGCAATTGGTTTTTAGTATCCCTCTTTAAACAACGTAAAAACGGAGATTACTACTTGTTTCCTCTAATACAGAAAGGGTCTCAAAACTGGTCTTAACTCTTAAGGTCTCCAAACTATCTTTATTTCAAATCAGATGCCAATTTCGTTATCCTGAGTCATTATTATATGTCTTAGAGATATTACACTGCGAATTTAGAGACATTTTTTTTAATGCCCAGTTTTCCCGAAAACCGTGTATAATAAATAACCTTCAAAATCAGCGATTTTCAGCGATATTCGGAAACCAAAAATATTTTTTCTCTAAAGGTTTTTATAGTCCCGTTACGTCTATAAATAGCAATTGGTTTTAGTATCCCTCTTTAAACAACGTAATAACGAGATTACTACTTGTTTCGTCTAATATAAATAAGGTATGAAAAGTGGTCTTACGGTCTACAAACTATCTTTATTTCAAATCAGATGTCAATTTCGTTATCTGGAGTCATTATTATATCTCTTAGAGATATTACAGTGAGATTTTAGAGACATTTTATTTCAAGGCCCAGTTGTCCTGAAAATCATCTTGAAAATCAGCGGTTTTTAGCGAAATTCGGAAATCAAAAATATGTTTTTCCTAAAGGTATTTATAGACCCGTTAGTCCGTTACATCTATAAATAGCAGCTGCATGTTAGTATTCCTCTTTAAACAACGTAAAACCGGAGATTACTACTTGTTTCCTCTAATACACACAATGTTTGAAAAGTAGTCCTAAAGTCTCCAAACTATCTTTATTTCAAATTAGATGCCAATATCGTTATCCTGGGTAATTATTAGTCTTAGAGATATTATAGTGCGAATTTAGAGATATTTTATTTCAAGGCCCAGTTGTCCCGAAAACCGTGGATAATAACCTTCAAAATCAACGATTTCCAGCAATATTCGAAAACCAAAAATAATTTTTCCCTAAAGGTGTTTATAGACCCGTTAAGTCTTTCAATAGCAATTGGTTTTAGTATCCCTCTTTAAACAACGTAAAAACGGATATTACTACTTGTTTCCTCTAATACAGACAAGGTCTATATTACAGAACTATAGTACAAACAATCAACAACAAGAAATTAACAACAAATCCAAAAGAAAAATTAATTAAAAAAAACTAAATAGATTTAAGAATTTCAAAAAAAAAAAAAAAAGACTCACCGGAATACGGCCAGCGGCGGCAGTGGTGGTAGGGGGATAGGCGGCGGCAGTGGCGGCAGGGGTGTTGGATGTGGCGGTGGTGGAAGTGAGATTTGTGGGTTGAGTTTTTAGTTTTTAGTTTGAGAGAGTGTAGGGTAGAGAGAGGGGGGGATAAGGGTAAGATGCGTCTTTTTTATTAAAATCGTCGTCGATATTTTAGGGTCCAAAAAAAAAAGAAAAAGAAACGATATAGCAAAACTAGATGACATAATATGACGGTGAGACAACCCCAACATCCATCATCTTTCACTTCCCTCTTTTTTGGCTATTATGTGCAACTACATCATCCATCCCCATTATTTAATGTAGCTACACAAGTAACACAACAACATTTACACCAGAAATGTCTCCCTAAATAACTAAGCACCGCCATCTCCACTCAATAACACCGTCCAGTTTCTCATTTACTTCAACGGACAGACATACTCAGTAGTTGGTAGTTGATGACATCGCTGTGAGAAGCTGTCACATTGTAACTTGTAAGTAAAAGCACTTGCCATATTCAAAGGCAAATTTGAAAAGAAGTGTCAGACAACTTGGTAATGGTTGCGCGTACAAATAATCAACCTCGTATAAAAACAGCTACACAAGTTGCGCTACTCGGTTAATTAAACTTGGGACTTGGGAGTAGAAAATTAAGTCAATGGGGGAAGTTTAAAAAAGATTGTTAATTGAATGTTTTGACCAAAATCCAAGAAGACCATGTGTTTTGCAGTTGGATGACAGTACAGCTGAATCAAGGGTTAGCCAACCACAAAGATACAACTTTGTTTGATTTAGTCGGCATTTCCCTTTTGGAGTCATGTATCATGTAGCATGTATGTATGGAGTTATTGCCTAACCAACCTACTCATTTATTTTCTTGAGTAGGTCTTATTTAAAACCGTCTTTTAACTTAATAAGTTGTGTCTTATAGGAATGGAAACTATCTACTCTTCCAGCGTACTAGACATATGATTCATCAACTTCAAACTCATCTATTCATATCATCACCATTGCGAAATCGTTCCCATCATAAAATAAATATGACTGAATTTACTTGAAAGAATTAATCAATATAATTCACATGTTTCTAATCTCAACAATTTCAATTTTCCCGCATGTGTGTGTACGGAAACAAGCACAAAAAAATAAATGTACTCACCTTGGGGTGTTGGCAAAAACCCCCCCAAGTATGCCTAAAACCTAAACCCCCTCAATCTATACAGAGAGGAAAGAATGAAACAAATAAAGTATGGTCTAATTCAATTCTAATTTCAACGCCTCAAGGGAGACGACAACTGCACCTTACACTGCTCCATACTTAGTCGAGACATTACTGACAGTGGTGTTGATGCCTTGGGGCTTGATCCTGGAGAAAACGATGATTTTATTTGGGCACATGCACTTCTCGGAGACAGATTTACTTGCTCAAGAGCTCGCAACTGCAGCTCTGACGGGTAATCTCTCACGCATCCAATACGAGGCCCTGCTCCTGTTGTCCATTTACACGATAACTGTTTTCCTAGTTGGTACGATTTGGTTTCTTTATGAGAGTTTATCCTTTCAAGGATTGCTGCTGCAGGAATCATTTCTTGTTTATCCTCTTCATCTTTCTCCGCCAGTATACCTTCTTTTTCTACTGAAGTCTCATTTTCACCCTGCATTCTCATTAACAGCTCGTCTCTACTAGGTATCTCGAGATTGTTTAATTTTCTAGTCAAGATGCCAGAAAGCTGACAACTGGAATCATCTGGTGCAACAACGGTCTCCTCTTCTTCTAACAAAGCTTCCGCCTCTGTAGCAACGCTTCTGATTTCTCCCTCATTCTCCATTACACTCTCTGCGCCCAGATCTTCTTCAGAAGAGTTTCTGAAATGAAGACTGCTTTTCTGTTTGCCAATTGACTTTTCATCCTCATCGACTGGATCCATCTGCAAAGAGCACACAAAGAAAGATGCAGCAGATTAGTGTGTGATCAATTGAGTCGTTGAGGGTTAAGTGTTCAACATTTTCGAGAAATTTTCAAGCCAGTACTTGTCCAACTAGCTTACCTTAACATCGGTAAGATCCACATTATTTTCTGTGAGGAAGGCAATGAACTCTTGGAAGTTTTCTGGAGTAGGCCTATAGTGGCCGCTGTGAGGCCATACCGCCTGTTCGTAAAAAAAAAAAAGAGATAACTTGTGTCAATGACCACCATAGTCGAAAGAACATTTAAGCTGATAGGGTAATGTGGCTATTACCTTAAGCGTGCCATTTTCAACCACGAGTCTCCCAGCGGCAGATGTGGCCCCTCCAGCCAAGAAGCTAGAGTGCTGGAAAGTGCCTTTCTTCTTTTTGCTGACGTACAAGGCCTTGGACGTGCTCAACACAAATATCCACTTGGCAAGGGGTTCAGACGAGGTGTCAAGGATCTCCCCACTGTCTCTATAGAAGAATTTGCCATCTTCAACTGCAACTTCATAGGCCTTTCTCTCCATCTGTGAATTAAAGTTTAGTAAGAAATTTCCTTAAGACAAGTTCATACGAGTACTAAGTATTGACGGGGTGAAAATTATAATGAGCAGAGTTGACACTTACGGGCCCAAGATATTTAATACATTGCTGTTGAAGCTTACATCTTGAGCATTTCTCCAAGTTAACCTCTCTTCCTTCTCCAATATCAAGCCTGTCCCAATGAAGACAAAATCTATCAGAAAACTTTCTAGGGAAAGAGGAACCTGCTTGATCTCAGTAAACGGGAAATAAATGACGGAAATTGACCAGTAAAAGAAGGGTTCTCTGCTCTGAGACTGAAGCCAATTAGTGTAGTAGAAGTGAAGATTATGTCCATAACGATGTCGAGGATCAATCTGTGGCACAGAAATAGTAATTTGATTATTCAGCAGTGGTTAAGAAGTGAAGAGAAAATGGGAAATAAGAGGGGGAGAAGTAATACTTACAGCCTCTAACCAATGCTGCAAGGCGAGCTTTTGAGCTTTGCCATTCTTGGAGAGACCTTTACCTAGCTGGAGTAAAAAATAAAGAAGCATATTAAGAAAATGAAATGGTTAAAGGGAAAGAGAAGTTGAATGAAGAGAGGAATAAATTACCTTAGCAGCCCTAGTTTTGGCTCTGGACCAACGTGAAATGGCAGTCTCGTGATGTTCGATATGGAAGAAGGAAATGGAGCTATGCTTGAGCTGAGCAAAATCTAAAAGCTTCCACCAGCTTTGCTCAACAAGGACAGCACAATCAGCAAGCTTTCTGCGGGTGCGAAAGCTTTTATAAACTTTCTGCAACTTAAGAGCAGCCTGGTGCTTGGGGCTGCTGGAATGTAGATGATGTTCGGAGGGAAGAACAGAAATGAAAGTGGTGGTTTGTGTTTGTTTGAAGGTGACAGATGCTTCTAGAATCATGTTTCCTGAAGCAGGGGATTTATGGAGAATGAATGGCTGGGAATCATGTCGGGCATTGAAACTGATGGAGCGCTCAGGTGTCTTAACTTGATCATTATCCCCACCTAAACAAACAGACTTGACTATTATGGATTCCAAACCGCTCTCTAGATCGTGGTCTGACGCTAGCGGGCATGAACACGAATACGATACGCCCATTCAACCACTTGCTTTTATTTCCTGGAGTAGAGTAAAGTAAAGTATATCCATGAGTATGTAGTACAGTAGTACTGTAGTAGTGTATCATATTATCATCAAACCAATCATCAATCATATAATAACCCGCCACAGTAAAAACAAAAGAATGGGAAGGAGGGAGTATGGCATATGGCATATACTACTACTAGAGTTGGTCTACAATACATACAAGTGAGAAACAACAGGAAATGGAAACCCATAACATTTGATGGAAAATTACAATTACCTGGAAAACGGCGTCAACAGTAATTGCTGAAATGGTGAATGTGATTTGGGTTACAAATGGTAGAGAATGAATAAGGTGTGAGTTCAAATGAGAGAAAGGGGAGAGACAGACAGACAGACAGGATCACAGGAATATCAAATTATGAATTGCCAAAACAATAACTTAAGGGTGGGTTGTTGCACAGATATATATAGTATATTGGTCGACTTGGAATAGAGAGAGAAAACACGTGGTTAGACTTATCGAGTACTAAGAGTACCGTCAACCCTCCACCCACTTCCAACTTCCCAACTTCACCTCACTCTTCCTCATTTTTAATAGTCCACCCATCTCTTATTAACACCTCACTTATTTATTATACAATTACACAAAACCACTACTAAACATAAGAGAAGCTACATATGCTGAAATAATATCGTCCATAATTGTATTCGTGGGAAGGAGATCAAACGACGTGCCTTCAATGGAGGAAAATCTCATGCATCCTAGAGATCGACATCGCCCTACAATGGACCAACGATTCATAGAAGCACAACCAAAAGTAAACTTAAGCAATAGACACCCCTTAACCTTTCTCCTAGCCAAAATCACCCTAGGGCAAGCACTAAAACAACCATCAAACCATAAAGCAAAATAACGACTCCAATATAAGGATATTATTTTTAAGCACATGTAATAAGCATGCTTAGACAACATAAGTTTAAGATCGAGACCACCGCATCGAGATCAACCTATACCATTACCGACTCCTACCCGACACATCTCTTATCAAGTAGTAATAATAATCAAATTCACAAATTTTTTGAAAAGACGATTTCTCGCTAAATTGTTTCTCACTTGACCTCGCTAAATTTTTACTTAGACATGTTTTCATAATAATTGTTACCTATTTTATAACATATTATTACCATTTTATTAATATTCATATTATAGTATATTAGTACCCGTTTTATTACTTTTTGTACAATTTTTTTTTTATCAAATTGTAATTAGTCTCTCAATAAATTTATTGAGATACCGTCTCTCAAAAGACATACTATGTAATAAGGTGAGCAATTAAATACATAATAACTAAAAAAATGGTATTGTAACCGGTTTTCTCAAGTATTTGTGAAATACTACTAAACACAAGTACACAACACATTATCGTCTACCTTATTAATACTTCTTTGTAAAGGGTAATGCGCTATTGACATAAAAATAAACTTTTAAAAACCTCTCAGAAAACATTATCTATAACTCAAGATAGAAAGTAATGGCACAAAAGTAGGGAAAATATAATGTCACCCCGGAATTACAAATGCTACTCGTTTTTGTGAAATGGTGAAAAGTAATATGCCCTTAAATTTAACTTGTAGTGTTGTCATATCAACAAAAAGTGTTGAGCCATTATTATTCAAAACCTAAGATTTGGTTATCAACACTACCCTTAAAAACGAAAAGTATTTTCCAAGACTCTCACTACAAGAATCTTGTTCATTCTCTAAAAAGTAAAAATTTAATAATAAAAATTATTCAAAGGAATTTATTTTTGTTTTTGTTGATTCGCTTTTAATTTGGACAATTGAGTTCAAAATAACAGTTTTTACAAATTTGAAAACTCATAAAATTGTCAATGTGAGGACCATATACCAACTTGGACCCAAGCTTAAAAACGCTTACAACGTTCTAAATATTACACCTTTTTTTCTTGGCTTCAAAGCTTAAAACAAATCAAAGTGTTCACATCTTAAGCTTGTTCGCGTCTTCGCGATGAATATGTTACGGTATATGGTCATTGGTTGAGCTTCAACTATCTCCTTAAACTAAAGAAAAAGGCAAAATATAAAATGCTTTGGATTTAAAGCATTATTAGACATAACTAAAATATTTGAAATCATCCAAACATCACATAGCTCAACAATATTTATTTTTTTCATGAAATTAAAATATTAGGTAAATCATTACGATATACTCCATCCACTTAGATATATATGCCGTACACCCTTCAGTTTATATTCATAAACTCTATATGTGCTATCACGGGTCTATAATTAGACAAACTACTATTTAAACTTAGGATGTTTATCTTATTAGATTTAATTTACGTGGATCATGTATTTGTTTTTGGTTCAGAAAAATTGATATATCTTGGGTAGATAACTGGGAAAAACTAAAGCGGACTTACTCACCAAAATTTTGGGAGCGTAGACCATGTATCAATGTAGGTAACATAGTCAAGAAAATGGACTAGTCATTGTATTACCGTGAATCCATGGTGAATTAAAAGATATTCATTCTTATGCGTGCTTAGCTTAGCTTAGCTTGTTGACCACTTCGAAAATGAATGCTTATGTCATCTCATATGTAGCATTCGTCCTGGACTTGTATGAACTAGTAAACCACCAATTAATTAGTTAGCTTAACTTGCAAGCTACGTATGTAGTTCATTACCTTTGGAGACCTGTTGCACGTAGCTATCTAATATATAGTACGGTAATTATATTATAAGATAATAAGATTAATGTATGATGGAACTACATAAAAATAAGGCGAGAATGATGTTACAACTTTTTTTGTTAATAGCACTCAAATTGTGAGAGAGTAATAAGCGAGAATGAGGTCAACATGTTGAAATGAGTAATAATAGTCCTCAACTGCTAGATGATGAGGTATTAGCAGACGTAGGTAAAGGGATTAGCTAGTAAATTGATGATTTTGAAAATACAAGGTGAGGTGACGCAGCAAATTAAAAAACAGTATGTAGCTGAATGAAACTTCTTGCAATGTTCATATATATAAGAATTGTTCCATCTATGCTGGTTAGTAGGAGTATGTAATAGTACAGGCAAATAAGCCTTATTTGGTTGACCTTAATTCAATTGTATATCCTCTTTAAATTAAATAAAAATATTGGATGCGCTAATGGCAACAAAAAACACTAGTGTAAAGCAGGTATCTCCTCATTGTCTCCCCTCCACTTTTAGTATTTATTAATATTAATACCAAAGCCATGCCTCTTATCTTTAGCTTAGCTATCCTTTTAAATTTTTTACGCTTCAACTATTAATTTCATTATTCTCAATAATGGAATCAACTCAAACTTAATATAGTTAGTGTGTGACACTTAATATATATACAGACTACTCCCTAATTTTTTCATCACCCTTCCCTAATTATGTTGCTTTTCTCTATATATTTGTTATGTAATTCAAGGAAAATAAAATAGCTAGTGTTACGTTGATGGCGCTTACATATTTAAGACGCTAAAGCTCTTACTTTCTGTAATATACTCCGTATATCATTCACTATCCTTATTTCAAAATTTTAATTTATTATTTGGATATAATTATAGTAAATGAAACGGGACAAAAAATTAAAGTTTAATATTTTTATATCCAGCGAGAGACATTAGTGTAAACTTAGCATTAAAATGTACGACTTGATCAACAGAAGTAATCGACGTATTTTAGTAGGAAGATATTGGAGTTTTTTTCAAAAATAGGTTCCAACAACATATTAATTAGCAAAGTAGGTTTTCTTTCAAAGTAATTATCAAAAATGGGTTCACGTAGGATCGGTTTTGACGAAGCTGGATTAAGGTTTAAAGTCGCTCAGCCGGAGGACGACTTGAGGTAAAGTCGCTCTCCCCCTCAGCGACTTTAGCAACTTGTAAATAAGTAGAAAAAGGTATAAAATAACTGAGTTTGAGACAAAGTCGCTCAGCCGGAGAGCGACTTGGATTGATTTTGAAGATTAAATTGCAGCAGCAGCAGCAAAAAAAAAAAAAAAAAAATTATTGTAGCAAGTCGTTGTCCGGGGGAGCGACCACGCTTTTTTTTTTTTTTTGCTTTTTCAAATAGTGTATATTGGATTATTGACACCTAATCGCTTAGCGGGAAAGCGACTTTGGTCCGAACCTAGCTTCGGGCTGACGTAGACCCATTTTGGGTAATAACTTTGAAAAAACACCCATTTTGTTAACTTCTTTGATTATGAGCCCCATTTTGGAAAAAAAACTCAAGATATTGGTTGAAATTACTTAACTGCCTTTACAAAACGGCACTCCGTAATAGTGTCATGGAGGAATGATAACTTGATAAGTATTAAGGTTAGTATTACTCCTTATAACTAGTCTTAAACCCGTGCAAATTGCACGGGTATGCAATTTTAAACATTGTCATTAATTTATTATCAATAAAGGAGTAGAAAGCATGAATATGATGTATGAAATTAGATTAAAAAATTTAAATTAGATTTTTATGCAATTAAAAGAGCTTAATAAAATGATAAAAAAAAATTACCTTGTTGAAAATAATCTAAATCTAAACTTTTAAAAAGTTGAAATAATATGTGCTTATATTTGTTTTAAAGCAAAGTCTACCCAATGTGGTCAATATCAGTTGTGTACGTTTAACAATTGATGATCAATTATGTACTTCGTATAACGTTATGATATATAATATGTTAAAAAA
>JAIUZE010020361.1:0-25334 GCA_022085475.1 Heliosperma pusillum
CCCGTGGATGCCTTTTAATCATCCTTGCCATGTACACGGTGCTAGTGCGTTTCATTTCCCGTGAGAGATGTTGTCTTGTGTCGTCGTCTTTGAATGCGTGATTTCATGATATTATTCATGGTCATTGCATGATTGGACACCGTCAATGTCTTGGTTCGTGAATGGATGATAATATGTTGGATTTATTGTGATCATCGTATGACTTGACTTGGTTTGTCTGTCGATTCTCAATCTTATCAATCTTATACCGCTAACGGTGAGATGCAAGCCCTAGTGAGCTTATTCGGTTGCCTAAGAGTGTCTTCCCCGAGTCTTTGAATAACATGATGGTTTCAGATTTGATTTCCACATGATCTTATCATTATATATTGGATTGCCTATCTATTCTTATCGTAACTCACCTGTATATCTATATATGCATGATTTTACTCTTGTATTTCCTTATATGTACGTTTAATGTGATATGGCTGGGAGAACCCGGAGTTACACCCCACTGATTGTGGCGTTCATGTTTTTCATGGATGCACAGGTTGCTTGCGTGGATGGCTTTTTGCTTTTGACTATTTTGGGTTCGGGTGTGAGCTAGCGGGCGTTGTCCCTGGAAGTTTCACCTCTAGACGATTTTAGCTAGTTTTGCTAAACACTTGTTCTTTGCTAACTTTTTGAGAGACCCCGTCTCTTTGTTGTATTTCGTACTTAGTTTGTAATATTTTGACACTCCTCGTAATTTTCTATCTTGCATGTATAAAGGTTTTTAAAATACCGTATTTTCCGCTATATAATTCACATGCTTGTATGTTTTTTATATTTCCGCATTCGCGAGGGTTGTCACAGTTGGTATCAGAGCTTTATCGCTCCCGACGCACACACGTGAACCCTAAACTTAACCTACTTGACCTTGAAATAATAAATGAGAGATGGGTAGAAATTAAGGACTTTACTTGGTAGTCTTGGTGTACTTGATGGTTGTTAGGTTCTAACTTGTTTGTTGATTGTGTTGAGGGATGTTATGTTTGTTTGTATCTACCGTCTTAAGGTGGATCATTGTGTTACCTAGAAGAAGTATACTCTACCGAAGATTTGAGGATTTACAAGCCTAATTGAAGTGTATTTCTTCTTCATCTATGAATTCTCTCGTCCTTATT
Source organism: Heliosperma pusillum (assembly GCA_022085475.1). Lineage (NCBI taxonomy): Eukaryota > Viridiplantae > Streptophyta > Magnoliopsida > Caryophyllales > Caryophyllaceae > Heliosperma > Heliosperma pusillum. The sequence goes on from JAIUZE010020361.1 coordinate 1,146, forward strand.
GTATTATGCTCTCTTCCTTCTATTTAGGTGCTTCTTTCTCTTCCATTTTGTTTGCCTCTTGGAAATTACTCTTGATAGTTTCCTCCATCTTACCATTGGTATCCTTACCTTCCTCTTGTAACATTTTTGTGGATGCCATACCCTTTTGTTTGTGGCATATTGTACTTGGTTGGAAGAATTTTAGACTTTGTGGAGTATTAGTGTTTTTTTTAGAATGATTTTGTGATTTGAGGAAAATGGTGTAGATCTTAATTCACCCTATATTGATGATTGGTTGTATCTCTAAGGAAGGGTAGTAAGATAAGTTTGATGATTTTAATGCTTGATGCTTGCCATGACTAATGTGTAGATAGTTCATGGTATTTGATGGTGTAAGGTTGAATGAGTTGGCTAGGACTTCTTAACCCATTAGCGATTTAATCTTTTGAATTTAGGAGTTTGAATGATGCATTGAGTTGTAAAATGCTTTTGAGACTAAGTGACTTCTGGTGGATTCTAGTTTATGTGTAGTAGTATAGGCTTGGTGAAAAAGCATGTGGCTATAGTTCTAGGATTTAAAGATATGATCTTATCTTATGGTATCGGAGGCTTGTTTGAAGTAGTAAGGTTTCGTTGTAAGTTGAACCGTATTACTTGAGGATTATAGATATGAGCGAGGTTCGATGATGTGAACTATGATGGAAATACCTTGGGATGTTAATGATGATGTTTGGCTTGATGTTGTACTTTGATAATAATGAACTCGTGGGCTATAGACTTGAAAATGACCGAGTATAAGAGAGTATTTGTTAGTCCTTCAATTAAAGAAACCTTGAGGTTGTGTTGAATATTTGAGCTAAAGGAATGTTATTATACTTGAGTTACAATTCCGCAATTGGGAATCCGGGTGATATGAAAGGATGGATGAATTGGGTTGGAGTCGAATTATCAAATCTAGGTGTACCTTACTTTGATGATTGTGGTACGATGGTCCCTTGTAAGAGACCTTTGTTTGGGATGAGTTGCTTTACAATTTTGTGGATTAAACCTTAAACCTTTACTCGTGCCATCATTCCTTTTCATTTCCATTCTTGAATGTTTTTGTCAAGATTGATCTTTAAGAAATTACAAGCTCGTACTTTCTTTCTTACTCAGATATCTCCATAACTCTACTATCTGCTTTGTCTCTTCCTCAACCTCGTTTTCTTTTCTCGCCTTCGCCTTTTTCATCTTATCGTGGTCTTTAATGACGCTTCCTAATGTTCCTTGTATCATGTTCTTTTATCCCTACTCTTTTGAGAGGTAGTTTTCTTATTAGCTATCGTAAGGGTTAGTAGATGTGTTTTGAAGGAGTTTCGAATATGTTACCTAACCGTCCTATTGAGCTAGTTTCATGTTTAAATGATTATAAGGAATTGAGGATAAGCTTAGGATGAAACTCTCCTAGTGGTTTTAGACTATGCAAGCTTAATGTTGCAATATCGTTTTGAGGATCGAATTGAAATAAACATAATGATAGTTGGTTGTTGTGGTTAAGAATTTTAGTGGTTCTTTAAATGTTACATGGAAAAATTGTTGTCTTTAAATGTTGGACCCTAACGGGAATAAATACTTTGTGTAATTTGGATTGGATGACACAACTTGAGGAATATTGTCATAAGCGAAAACCGATGTATTGAGAGTTTGAAGGAGCTAAATAAATTGATTTACGGTCGCATTGCCCTATGATTGGCAAAAGTTAAGTGAAATGAGATTGTGTGACTAATCTCTTTTGAGGTTTTGTGATTTAACTTTTGAAGATGAGAAAGTTCATTGTTAATAACTTAGGATAATGAATTTTGGAATAAATTGGATCAAAGGATTTCATGGTAAGTCTCTTTTACCTTGTGGTTGTTAGCGGTCTTGTTTCCCTAAAAATAAATATTTTGATGGTGGTTTCCAATAAGAGTTTTGATGGAGCTAAGAAGATTAGAGTACGTAATGAAATTTTCATGTGGGTTGTATGTTGTGGAGTCTACCATACCGATGGACCTTAGTAGATTCTAATTGGATTCGAATAATTGGGATTTATTACTCGAAGTTTCGTGATTATGGAATATTTTAGTAGAAATCAAATGATTGAAAATGTTGAGGTGTAACTTGGGTAAATTACATCCTCTTGAGGATTAGAGTATCAGTAGAGTTAGTTCTATCGAGTTCTTGTAGATCTTCCTGCCGACTTCATCGTGAATTTTCCTATCCCTAAGAGTTCGATTTGTTTTGTTTTTGCGTGTTTTGAATACATTTTCATTCACTGAATTGTGTTTGTGATGCTCGAGTCGCTCTATGTACGTGTAATGTGTTCTTGTTTTGATTTTATCTTTGAGAAAACCTTCGAATTTCCATATCGTATTTCTAAATTAACTTTTCAAAGAAGTCCAAAGATAAATTTTGTACCTTGTTTTTGAAGAAAATAGATTTCTGTTGCTTTTATATTTGGATTTTGTGTTTGGTTGAATGTTTGGACTTGTTATTGGAGACGTCTGGTGACTAGTCCTGCACTTACTAACACTTATTTAGATTTCACTATTTCGGCATTGATTTAAATTTTGATAGCTAGAGTTCTCGTTCACGACGGGCACCCTTGTGATTCGTAAATAAAGTTTCTCACTTATGAAAAATTTCCTTAACCCGTTTCGAGAAGAACATCATTTCATAAATGTTTTCCCTAGTAAAAGCTTTCGTGTTGATTTTGTAAACCGATTCTTGTCCTGAATACTTTTGTTTTCTACTCTCAAGTTTCGAGGACGAAACTTTTTAAAAGGTGGGGTGATTGTAACACCCGGAAATGTACCCTATTTTTCTAGTAGAAATATTTTACGAAATCTTTTCAGCGAATTTAAGTTTTAAATTAGCTTTTTATGTTTCGAGTCGACTTTAGAATTTCCGAGTTCGTATTTGGAATTTCTGTGAGATTCCATGAAAATCCCGTCTTAAGGCGAGTTTGACTTTTCTTGACTTTTGAGTCGAGTTTGACTTTTCTTGACTTTTGAGTCGAGTATGACTTTTCTTGACTTTTGAGTCGAGTTCGACTTTTCTTGACTTTTGAGTCGAGTTTGAATTTTCTTGACTTTGGAACCGTCTTTGACTTTTTGTTGACTTTTCTCCTACACATCTCATATTTCCTTAACCTAAATTTCATTCAACACAAAATCAAACACAAACCAAATTTTGCTTCTTCCTTAAGAAACTTTGCCTCCATAGCTTTTCGATCTTTGATTCATCCTAGCTCGTTCATTACTCGATAGAATTCACGTAAGTTCATCTTATTCTTCTCCTCTTACCTTCCTCTATCCGTATTGATATTAAAATTACCGTCTTTCTCGCTTTTTAAATTATCCGTCTTTCTCAAGGTGAATGATATTCATCTTTTATTATCTAATATTATGTAGGTGGAGATTAGGAAAGCTTAGTAACCGTTTAAAGACGCGAAAAGGTAACGGTGAAGGGTTACTCGATATCATTTACGTGTTTTACATGCTTTATATGCTAGGATTCGTATTTAGAATACGATAAGTAAGTTAGGAATTATGTTATGGATATTGATTGTTGTTGTTTGATGATTGTTGATGATGAATATTGATTGTTGATAGTTATTAGAAAGGAATTATGAGAATTTGAAATAAAAGGATTGAATTTATGTTGAAGGTTCTCGGGTGAATTGGTCACACATCTCACGGTCGTGAGATGGCATGTCACGGTCGTGAAACCTCATTTCACGGTCGTGAAATACAAGTCACGGTCGTGACTTGCGCAGTTTCACTGCACTGACTCTTTTTGGTAGAATTCTCATATCTCCTTCGTTACTTGCTTATTTTGGGCTTGTGACCACTCGTTGGAACCGTAAGAGGATAAGCTATCACCTCGACTTGGAATTTATGCATTCCCATATCTAGCACTCTAGTTATGACAGTTTGAAGTGAACCCTTGTTTAAGTTAGTTTCCAAACTTGTTGTTTTGGAGAGTTATCTATGTTTCTTATTTATTATGCTTCTTAAACTTGGTCTAATGCTTGGGTATCATGTATTGATTCCTGTTTTGGATATATGATATCTCATTCGCATGTATCACATGTTTTGTGACGGGTTTTGCTATGTCCCACTTTGAGTCGGTTTTCACAAATGTTACGGTTTGAGCACGGTTTTGTCTTGTGCTTTGTACTCTCATTCCCTTGGCTACCTTCCCGTTCGTAAGGCTGTAATGTCGGAACGGAGAGGTATCTTACTGCTTAATTGCATGTGTAGTGGGCATATGACGACGTTGTTGGGAGTTGAACGCTATGCGTTGATCGACCCGGCCGTCAAATGTTGTATACTTGCGAGGTGGTGTTATTGCATGTAGCGTACTAGCTTGACTTTTGACTATAGATATCTTTCCGCCTCTTTCGTGAATTGATCTACCGAATTTGGGGTACTCGGCATATTTATTGTAAGTCCGTGTCTTGGATGTGGAACGTCTTACCACATGTCGAATCGGAACATGTCTTATTCCGAGAGTCTGGCCAGGTTTAGACTAGGACCGTATTATTATCGTCGTACTACCGAGAGGATTAGAGTCTTGTGTGTACGAAACGTCTTATCGTACATGGTTCCGGGAAACGTCTTATCCCGTGAACTTATTTGTCTAGGTCATGAGTATACGAAACGTCTTATCGTATACGGTTCAGGGAAACGTCTTATCCTGTGGACTTCCATTGGCTTGTCTTGCTATTGTACACGATGCTAGTGCGTTTCATTTACCGTGAGAGATGTCGTCATTGTGTCAGTGTGTTTGGATGGATGATTACATGAATGATTATATGATTGATCATTTAATGACTTGGCATGGTTTGTCTGTCGAGTCTCAATCTTATCAATCGTATATCGCTAACGGTGAGATGTAAGCCCTAGTGAGTGTATTCGATTGCCTAAGAGGGTCTTCCCCGAGTCTTTGAATAACATGATGGTTACGGATTTGATTTCCACATGATCTTATCATTATATATATTGGATTGCCTATCTATTCTTATCGTAACTCACATGTATATCTATATATGCATGCTCTACTTTTGTATTTCCTTATATGTACGTTAAAGGTGATATGGCTGGGAGAACCCGGAGTTACTCCCCACTGATTGTGGCGTTCATGTTTTTCATGAACGAACAGGTTGCTTGCTTTGGATGGCTTTTTGCTTTGACTATTTTGGGTTCGGGTGTGAGCTAGCGGGCGTTGTCCCTGGAAGTTTCACCTCTAGACGATATTAGCTAGTTGTGCTAAACACTTGTTCTTTGTTAACATTTTGAGAGACACCGTCTCTTTGTTATTTTCCGTACTTAGTTTGTAATATTTTGACACTCCTCGTTTTATTTAACTTGCATGTTTAAAAGTTTTTAAAACTTCACATTTCCGCTATATATTTCACATGCTTGTTTGTTTTATATTTCCGCATTCGCGAGGGTTGTCACAATTTATTCATTGTAAATTAGAAGATGTTCATTGTTTTTGATTTCCTTGTACAATTCTTAGTTAATATTGAATTTCCTTTGAATATGAGTGAGTAGTAATTTTGCTAGGGTAATGTGGGCGATTATGGATTCTATTATCAGTTTATGTGTTTTTGTTGGGGTTAATGGTTGATTGTTGTCTTTTCTCTATTCTATGCTTATAACATGTTTGATGAAATGCCTACGTGAGTTTGCATGATTCTCTCGCTTGTTTCGAATACCATACGATCGAAAGTCCTGGTTTTTCCTAGAACCGCTATTTTGGCAAACCGTATCTAGTGACGCGATAGCTAGTTAGAGTCGGTTGGATGAGGAATTGTAAGACCGAAAGCCTCAATTCACTTTCCTAGACTAGACGACACTTAAACTATTAAACCCGAATTTTTCACCCGTCTATACCACCCATATGAACTCACTCACCCTAGTTTTCTCTCTTATTTGATAAAAATCCAATCTTTCTCGTTTTAGGCTCTATTTGTTGTTTTTATTTGTTGTTATTTAGTTTAGCCAACAAATCCAAACCCAAATTATTTTTGTGACTTTTCAAGAGACTTATTAGACTATTAGATCGTTTTTAGACACTAACCGTCCCTTAGGCCGACACTCTTACCACACCTCTTATAGTTTACATCAAATGGCGCCGTTGCCGGGGACGGTGGATGTATAATTTGATTGTTTCTAGTTTGCTTTAGTTTTTTGCCTCTTGTCTTGAGAAACCTAGTTTCTCGAGGCATTCTCACCGTTTACATTTAGTTTTCTTGTATGCCTAGGCGAGCTCCCCCAAAGGATCAACCTCTAATCGATCCCGAGATTGAAAGGACCTTTAGGAGACTTCGCAAGGTCTTCAAAACCGTAAATAGAAGCTCTTCTTCGAATCCGATTACTACAACGGAGGAGCCTCTACCTTTAAGTGAAGATAGGCAAATCCGGGAAAGTAACGATGTATAAATTGAGCATCCAAGGGTAGAAAATTGGGAGGGTTTTGTGCCGATCGCGGAATTTGTGAATCCTTTTGGAATCCCACCAACCGTCCCACTTCCCATCCAACCACTCAACCTACCAAGAATGCCTAAATTCTCATCTCACTCTATACCCACGGAAGATACTCTTCCAAACACCACCCCCGTACCACAAAATTTAACTGGAAATTTCATTGCAAAAACCGCTTTTATCCAATTGGTGGAGAGGAACCAATTTGTAGGTATGCCAAGTGAGGACCCTCATCTACACATGGAGACTTTTTGTGATTATTGTGATACCGTTTCTCAAACGGGAGTGACTCAAGACCAAATTCGATGGGTCTTGTTTCCTTTCTCTCTTATTGGACCGGCAAAACGATGGTTGAAGAGTCTTGACAAGGTTGCTCTAGGTATTGACTCATGGAAGAAACTAGCTCTAGCTTTTTATCAAAAGTTCTATCCACCGGAAAAGACAAATATATTGAGAGCTACGATAACCAGCTTCAAGCAAAGGGATGAAGAGTCACTCTATGATGCTTGGGACCGATTCAAGGAGATCATTCGGTCTTTCCCTCCCAATGGTTTGAGTGAGTGGTTCTTGGTGCAACAATTTTGGAATCGACTTTATGAAGATGCTAGAGGAATTTTGTATATGGGATCAAATGGAAGGTTCACTGAAGTAGATGACGCTCAAACTTAGGCACGAATAGAGGAGATGGCGGCCCATAACTCACAATTTAGTAGGCCAAGGCAAACTTCTAGGGGAAAACATGAGGTGAGCTCCGTCACCCAAATGGGAGCCGACTTTGGAGCTAAACTTAGCTTTTATATGGAAGCAATGAACCTCAAAATGGACCAACAAACGACTCTATTCCAACAAGCTCAAAGCTCATCTTCTCAACAACCTATGCAACCAGTGAATGCTATGGTGATGGCACCAAGCTTACCTCAAGGGGTTTGTCAATGTTGTGGAACATTTGGTCATGATTCTCAAGATTGTAGAGGATCCGCGGAACAAGTGAATGGCTTTCAATCTTATAGGCAAGGAAATCCCTACTCCAAATTTTACAATGAGAACTCAAAGAGCCACCCAAGTCTCTCATATAAAAGCCAAAATGTCCAAAACCCTCAACCACAACCATATGTTGCTCCACCCTTGAGAAACAGTCAACAAAACTTTCAAAGACCACAATACAATCAAAAGTAACCTTCTTACAATCAAAACCAACCTTCCTACAATCAACCACAATACAACCAAAATCAATACAACCCACCACCACAAAATCAACCTCCCATGCAACCACAAGTTGGAGATCCAAACTTGGACATTCAAAAAGCGATCCTCCAATTGCAAAAACACAACCAAGACAAATATATTATCATCAATAACATCCTTGCCCACAACAAAATTCTTGAAACTCAAGTGAGCCAAATAGCCTTGGGGAGTTCCTCTAGCAAAAAAGGTCAATTACCTCCTCAAGGTAACCCACCTAGAAATGAAACCGCCAATGCCATACATTTGAGGTTTGGAAAGAGTTATGAGGGACCAAGGATTCCAATTGAAGATGATAATGGTGAGGGAGACAAAGTGGTAGATAATGAACCAATTGAAAATGAAGCTGTTGAATTGGATGAGAAGGAGGAAGAGTGCTCTTAAAGTTAGCAAGTTGTTAGTGAAAAGAAAGATGAAGTGGTAACAAAGAACAAGAAGGTTGAGGAGCCTATTGTGATAAGGCTACCTTTCCCTCCTAGATAAGCAAAAACAAAGCTAGACAAGCAATTAGGCAAATTCATGGACATTGTCAAGAATTTGGAGGTCTCCATGCCATTCACCGACCTCATCAATCAAAGTCCCGCCTATGCAAAATTCATAAAAGACATCCTTACAAGAAAGAAGCCATTGAGTGGAGTTGAAACCGTAGCATTTACCGGTGATTTTAGTGCCTTTATACAAACCCCAACCCCTCAAAAGTTGAAAGATCCGCGTAGCTTCTCTATCTCATGCTCGATAGGCAACATAACAATTGACAAGTCCTTGTGTGATTTGGGAGCTAGTGTGAGTGTGATGCCATATTCCATTTGTAAGAAACTTGGCATGGGGGAACTTAAATGCACCAATATCACACTCCAAATGGCGGACCGATCTACAAAGCAACCTTTGGGTGTATTGGAGGATGTCCCGATTAGAACTGGAAAGTTCTTCATTCCGGTGGAATTCATAGTTCTTGACATGGCGGAGGATTCTCAAATCCCCATTATTCTTGGGAGGCCATTTTTGCACACCGCCGGAGCGGTGATTGATGTAAAACATGGGAGACTAACCCTTGAAGTAGAAGATGAAAAGATAACATTCAACTTTCAAAGTGCCATGAAAGCTCCAAATTATGGAGAATCTTGTTATTTCATTGATATCATCAATGCCTTTGTTGAAGAAGTGACAACTAGCTTCTTTATGAGGGATCCTTTGGAAGCTATCTTGACCTTGGAGCCAAGGGATGTAATGGAGGATCTACATGGGTTTGAATTTGACTTACTTGAAGCAACCTTGGAAGGATAAGAGCTTAATGAACAACAACCTTTAAGACTTGAGTCTATCATCCAAACCTCTTGTGCGGTGGATATTGCGGTAGAGGTACAAGCCCCTTCTCTTAAACCCCTTCCCTCTAACTTGATATATGCTTATCTTGATGAGTCAAAATGCAAACCCGTGATTGTAAATGCTCACCTTGATGATAATCAATTGAATTCATTGTTGTGTGTTTTGAGAAAGCATGAGAAAGCTATTGGTTATAGCTTAGATGATTTGAAGGGGGTTAGTCCCGAGTTGTGTATGCATAGAATTCACATGCAAGATGATCATGAGCCTAGAAGGCAACCTCAAACAAGACTAAACCCCACCTTGCAAGAGGTAGTTAAAGGTGAAGTCATGAGACTACTTGATGCCAGGATCATCTACCCAATCTTTTACTCCGATTGGGTTAGCCCCGTGCAAGTGGTGCCAAAGAAAGATGGCACCACGGTAGTGAAGAATGATAAAGATGAACTAGTGCCTACTAGGGTAGTGACGGGATGGAGAATGTGCATAGATTATAGGAGGTTGAATGCCTCAACAAGAAAGGATCATTTCCCCCCTTCCCTTCATCGATCAACTCATAGAAAGACTTGCCTCAAACAAGTATTTTTGTTATCTAGATGGATACTCGGGATTTTTCCAAATCCCAATCGACCCGATTGACCAATCCAAGACCACATTTACATGCCCTTATGGCACTTTTGCCTATAGGAGAATGCCCTTCGGCCTTTGCAATGCCCCAGCCACATTCCAAAGATGCATGATGAGTATTTTTTCCGATTACATTGAGTCTATCATGGAATGTTTTATGGATGACTTTAGTGTGTATGGGAAAGACTTTGATTTGTGCTTGCATAACTTGTCTTTGGTGTTGGAAAAACGTGAAGAGGTGAGTCTTGTTTTAAATTGGGAGAAATGCCACTTCATGGTAAATGAAGGGGTAGTTGTTGGTCATCTTATCTCGGAAAAGGGTATCCAAGTTGATAAAGCAAAGGTCGAAGTGATTGAGCAATTACCCCCACCTTCAAACCTCAAAGGGGTGAGAAGCTTCCTTGGTCATGCCGACTTTTATCGCCGGTTCATCAAGGACTTCTCCAAATTGTTAAACCACTTACACAACTTCTCCATAAAGATACCCCTTTCCATTTTACTAATGAGTGTGTTGAGGCATTTGCTAGGATAAAGGAAGCTCTTATCTCGGCCCCGGTCATGCAATCCCTGGATTGGGAATTGCCATTGTAAGTGATGTGCGATGCAAGCGATTATGCCGTTGGCGCGGTTCTTGGCCAACGGAAGGACAAAGCTTTGCATGCCATCTACTATTCTAGCAAGACCGTTGATGAAGCACAAGTTAACTATGCAACAAAGAACTTCTTGCTATTGTTTACGCTCTTGACAAGTTCCGTTCATATTTGATTGGCTCCAAGGTTATTGTTTATACGGACCATGCCGCACTTAAATATTTGCTTGCTAAGAAAGAAGCCAAGCCCCGCCTCATTAGATGGATCCTTCTCTTACAAGAATTCGTTTTGGAGATAAGAGATAAGAAGGGTGCAAAAAATGCGGTGGCGAACCACTTGTCCTGGCTTTGCTATAATGGAAGTAAAGATGACATGCCTATCAATGATTCATTCCCGGATGATTTTCTTTTTTCCATTAATGAAACCCATCAAAATAAAACACCTTGGTTTGCGGACTTCGCCAACTACATTTTGGGTGGTGTTCTTCCACCGGGCATCAACCACAATCAAAAAAAGAGGTTTTTGTTTAAAGCTAAGAGATATTTTTGGGATGACCCTTTGTTGTTCAAGGAGTGCGGTGATGGGATGCATAGAAAATGTGTTCCTCAATGGGAGTATGAAGATATCATGAGAGGATGCCCTCCTCTCCTTATGGAGGGCACCATGGGGCAAGCAAGACCGTTGCTAAAATACGTCAATCCGGGTTCTTTGAGCCCTCTATGTTCCAAGATGGTATGCACTTTGTCCAATGTTGCGATGCTTGTCAACGCACCGGCAACATCTTTTGGAGGAATGAGATGCCCCAAAGGGGGATTCTTGACGTGGAGGTGTTCGATGTGTGGGGCATAGTGCAACAGTAGTACATGATCAAGACAAGACACAAGCTCAACGAAGAAAGAACACCACCATTCAAAACAACAACAAGGCAGCCAACACCATGACTAGCTATGACAATGCCCTATTCAACCCGAGTAACCATCATTTCCTGCCAGCATGAACAGCACCCTACCTGCCAGAACAATGCCTAGCCATCCATTTTCTAATTCTTAGCCAAGACAACACCCAGCCAACAACAAAACAAACCCAACACAACAGCAACAACCCTCGGCCTCAACCAGTCAGTCACAGTCCTTTTAAACAGGGTCCATGGGGGTCTTACACACTCAAAAAAACCTAACCAATGGTCAATATTGGTCCTAGGGAGGGTCCTCTACAACTTTGTCCAGGGACTCTTCTCCAGGAAATGCCCACAACAAAAGTTAGCTTAGGGACAAACTCAAACTGTCCAGAATTCAGCCATTTTGCAGTAGTTCAAATGTCACTATCAGACTTTCCTGTTTTGAACAAACCAGCTCGAGGGCCTTTCAGCTGAACCTTTGGCACTCACCCCACTCCAGTCTGGCTCATTAACCAAGCCTGAAAGTCCACTCTTTCACCAGATCAACCTAAACAAACCAATTAAGTCAGATTGTCTCATTAGAACTGCTTTTTCTACTTTATTGCTTTTTTTCTGAACAATGTAGTTGTTATTTCTGTTTCCTTTTGTAAGCCAATTGTGGCCCTATATGTAATGAACGAGTAAGATGTAATCTTATTGCCTATATAAGACTTATTCCTAATGAATGAAAGACAGATTTGATGTAAACACAAGAACTGAAACCTTTGTTTCTGTTATCATCTCTTGGCTGTGTGCTTGAGAAAGCTTACATTGCTGTGTGCTTGGAAGTGAGCTTAGACCCTTAGCTGTGTGCTGGGATCAAGGTTCAACCCTCAACCATTGGCTTTGTGCTTTGGTTAAGGTTCTATCAGCTTTCCTTTAGCATTCAGTCAAGCAAAAACAGAACAATCATTGAGTGTCTTCAATTTAGCTTACATTGTCTATATTGTACTTGTTTCCTTGATATTTTCAGTACAATTGGTTATCAGAGATTAGGTTTGTGAGTTCATTTACCTAAGTATATTAAAAACACAAAAATCAACCATGAGTGAAGAGAGAATTACAGGTCTTGAAACCACAGTTCAAGGTCTTATCAAAACTGTGATGGAAGTCTCTAGATCTGTCAATAAACTCCTTGTGGGCCAACAGAACAATGACATAAGGGGAGGCAGAGGTCGAGGAAGAGGAGCACCATTCCCACAGGGTGGAGGAAGGAGGAGACAACCTGTAGAACAATTTGAAATGTCAGACTCAGATGGCTCAGATCAAAGTCTTCTCAGACACAAAGACAAAGACATAAAGGTAGAAATCTCTGACTTTCTAGGTAGCATGAACCCTGATGATTTCCTAGATTGGTTAAGGTCTGTAGAAAGAGTCTTTGAGTTTAAAGGATACACTGATAGAAAGGCCTTTAAGGTTGCTATCATGAAATTAAAAGGATATGCCTCACTGTGGTATGAAAACATGAAAACCTTGAGGGTTAGGGAAGGGAAAGAACCTGTTAAGTCATGGCTCAAACTGAAAAAGAAAATGAGGGCTAAGTTTGTATCTAGAGACTACACTAAGGACATGTTCATTAAGCTCACTTACCTGAAACAAGACCAAAGACCTGTAGAGTCTTATCTAAGGGACTTTGAACAACTCACACTGCAATGTGAGGTTGTTGAGAAACCTGAGCAAAAGATAGCAAGGTTCTTAGAGGGTTTGGATGAGAGGATAGCTAGTAAAGTCAGGCTGCAAAATATATACTCCTTTGAGGAAGCTGTCAACTTGTCTCTAAGGGTAGAAAAGTTGGGGAAAGGAAAATCCAGTGCCTCTATGACACCAGCTACGACCCCAACCTTCAAACCCTTTGTAAGAGTCAAGATAGGAGAGCATGTGATCCCTGCTAAGACTCCTGTCAACCTTGATAAAGGCAAGGCTGTTGATGCAGGCCAAAGAAAAACTACCCCTCTCAAAAATTGTTTTCAATGTCAAGGCTGGGTTAAGTTTGGTAACATGGAGGGTAATGCATGCTCAACCTCAGCCCTTAGAAGAGGACCAGAGACACTAGATCTTTAGGACCAGATGTACTATTAAGGGTAGGGTGTGTAATCTCATTATTGATGGTGGAAGCTGCACTAATTTGGCCTCCAAAACCCTGATAGACAAACTAGCTCTACCCACCAAGAAACACCCCCTACCTTACAAACTCAGATGGTTGAACAAAGGGGCTGAGATTAAGGTGGATAAGCAATGTGTGGTACCTTTCTCAATTGGTAAGGGATATGTGGATGAAAGTCTGTGTGATGTTTTGCCTATGGATGCCTGTCACCTCTTGCTTGGAAGACCATGGGAATTTGTTAGGGATGCCATCGACCATGGGAGGGACAACACCTACACTTTTAAGTTTGGGAAGAATAAAATCATCCTGGCACCCCTACCCCCTGCTTTAAAGATCAACCCACCCCCCATGAGTGAGGCTTCCAAGGAAGTCATGTTGATTAGTGAGTCAGAAATAGTGCAAGAACTGAGTGAGTTACAACTTGTGTACATATTGCTTGCCAAGAAGACTGGGGTAAGCATGGTTGATATCCCTGAGGAGGTCAAGTCTATTCTAGAAGCTTATGGTGATGTCTTTCCTTCTGAACTCCCTAGTGGACTGCCACCACTTAGGGGAATAGAACACCACATTGACCTAGTACCTGGAGCTGTCCTACCCAACAAGCCAGCTTACAGGAGTGATCCTAAGGCTACACAAGAGCTCCAACTTCAAGTAGGTGAGCTGCTAAACAAGGGTTATGTCAGGGAGTCCCTCAGCCCTTGTGCTGTACCAGCTTTGCTTGTACCAAAGAAGGATGGGACCTGGCGTATGTGCATTAACAGTAGAGCCATCAACAACATTACTATTAAGTATAGGTTCCCCATACCTAGACTTAATGATATTATGGATGAGTTGAGTGGGGCTCAAGTGTTCACAAAGATTGATCTAAGGCAGGGCTATCACCAAGTAAGGATAATAGCAGGAGATGAGTGGAAAACAGCTTTCAAAACTAAACATGGGCTCTATGAATGGTTGGTAATGCCTTTTGGGTTGTCTAATGCCCCTAGTACCTTCATGAGGTTGATGAAAGAAGTCCTAAGGCCATACTTAAGCAAATGTGTGGTGGTTTACTTTGATGATATCCTTATTTACACTTCAACTAAGGGAGAGCATTTACAGCACCTAAGACTAGTGTTTGAGGTTCTGAGAGGGAACAAATTGTATGGCAAGTTGGAGAAATGCACTTTCATGCAGTCTGAGGTTTATTTCCTTGGGTTTATCATTTCAAAGAAAGGGGTAGCAGTTGATCCTGAGAAAGTTCAAGCCATCAAGGAATGGCCCCTTCCTCAAACTGTTACTGATGTTAGGAGTTTTCATGGACTAGCCTCTTTCTACAGGAGGTTCATACAGGGGTTTAGTTCAATCATGGCCCCTATTACTGAGTGCATGAAGAAGGGAGAGTTCAAGTGGAGTGATAAAGCTGAGAAGTCCTTCAACTTGATCAAGGAACTATTGTGCAAGTCTTCAATACTGGTTCTACCAGATTTCAACAAACTCTTTGAGGTTGAGTGTGATGCCAGTGGCCTTGGCATAGAGGCTGTGCTTACACAAGAGAAGAAACTTGTTGCATATTTTAGTGAGAAGTTAAATGGGGCTAAGCTTAACTACTCCACATATGACAAGGAGTTCTATGCCATTGTGAGAGCATTGAACCATTAGGGACACTACTTAAAACCTAAGCCATTTGTGCTGCATTCTGATCATGAGGCCCTCAAGTACATCAATGGGCAGCATAAACTCAACCCTAGACATGCCAAATGGGTAGAGTTCTTGCAATCCTTCTCATTCTCCAACAAATACATAGAGGGCAAAAACAATATTGTACCTGATGCACTGTCAAGGAGATCTGTTATATTAACATTCATGGAGCAAAGGGTATTGGGGTTGAATTCATGAAAGAGCTCTATCAGGAAGACCCAAACTTCAGAGGTGAATGGGAAGTGCATCAGGAGGGACAAGTCAAGAAAGGGAGCAAATACACAGCTCAAGAAGGCTACCTATTCTATGGAAACAAACTATGTGTTCCTAAGGGACCTCATAGGGGACTTCTGGTCAAGGAAGTTCACTCCATTGGCCTTGCTGACCACTTTGGGGTACAGAAGACCTATGACATACTACAAGATCAGTTCTATTGGCCTATGATGCTCAGTGATGTGCAAGATGCTCTCAAGAGATGCAGGTCCTGTCAGCTAGCCAAAGCACATTTTCAGGCTGGTCCTTACACACCACTCCCAGTACCAAACAAGCCATGGGAAGATCTCAGCATGGATTTCATTGTGGCACTACCAAGAACACAAAGCGGAAAGGATTCCATCATGGTGGTTGTAGATAGGTTTAGTAAGATGGCCCATGTCATTGCTTGTAAGAAGACTGAAGATGCCTTAGGGGTGGCTGAGTTATACTTCAAGGAGGTTGTTAAGTTACATGGTGTACCTAGAAGCATTGTCTCAGATAGAGACACAAAGTTCATGAGCCACTTCTGGAGGACATTGTGGAAGCTATTGAAGACCATGCTACTATTTAGCACTTCTCACCATCCTCAAACTGATGGGCAGACAGAAGTCACTAAAAGAACACTAGGGATCTTGAGGACCATTGTTTCTAAGTATTTGAAAGATTGGGACCTCAGGCTAGCACAAGCTGAGTTTGCCTTCAATAGAGCCCCCTCTAGCAGCACAGGTAAAAGTCCTTTTGAAAAAGTTTATGGTACTAACCCTCTCATGCCTACTGACCTGGCCCCAGTCAAAGGAAGCAAAGCAAACTATGATGCAAAGAAAAGAGCTGAACAAATGATACAGATCCATGAGCAAGTAAAGAAACAGATTGAGAAATCCCATGAGTTGTACAAGGCTAGATCCAAAGGGCCTAAGAAAGCAAGGGAGTTCAAGACAGGGGATCTTGT
The DNA here is from genome assembly GCA_022085475.1 of Heliosperma pusillum. Lineage (NCBI taxonomy): Eukaryota > Viridiplantae > Streptophyta > Magnoliopsida > Caryophyllales > Caryophyllaceae > Heliosperma > Heliosperma pusillum. The sequence continues at coordinate 17,341 of JAIUZE010020361.1, forward strand.
ATGGTTGCATTTAAGAAAGGAGAGATTTCCAGATAAGAGAAGAAACAAGCTCATGCCAAGAGATGATGGACCATTTGAAATATTGGAGAAGCTGGGTCCTAATGCTTACAAGGTAGATCTACCAGGAAGTTCTGGTGTCCATGGTACCTTCAATGTTGGAGACCTGAGCCCCTATCATGGTGAATCAGATGATGAAGGTGATGAAGATTTGAGGGCAAATCCTTTTCAAGAAAGGGAGGTTGCATTAGGAGTACATGATCAAGACAAGACACAAGCTCAAGGCAGAAAGAACACCACCATTCAAAACAACAACAAGGCAGCCAACACCATGACTAGCTATGACAATGCCCTATTCAACCCAAGTAACCATCATTCCATGCCAGCAAGAACAGCACCCTACCTGCCAGAACAATGCCTAGCCATCCATTTTCCAAGTCTTAGCCAAGACAACACCCAGCTAACAACAAAACAAACCCAACACAACAGCAACAACCCTCAGCCTCAACCAGTCACTCACAGTCCTTTTAAACAGGGTCCATGGGGGTCTTACACAATCAAAAAAACCTAACCAATGGTCAATCTTGGTCCTAGGGAGGGTCCTCTATAACTTTGTTTAGGGACTCTTCTCCAGGAAATGCCCACAACAAAAGTTAGCTTAGGGACAAACTCAAACTGTCCAGAATTCAGCCTTTTTGCAGTAGTTCAAATGTCACTATTAGACTTTCCTATTTTGAACAAACCAACTCGAGGGCCTTTCAGCAGAACCTTTGGCACTCACCCCACTCGGGTCTGGCTCATTAACCAAGCCTAAAAGTCCACTCCTTCACCAGATCAACCTAAACAAACCAATTAAGTCAGATTGTCTTATTAGAACTGCTTTTTCTACTTTATTGCTTTATTTCTGAACAATGTAGTTGCTATTTCTGTTTCCTTTTGTAAGCCAATTGTGGCCCTAGATGTAATGAACGAGTAAGATGTAATCTCATTGCCTATATAAGGCTTATACTTAATGAATGAAAGACAGATTTGAAGTAAACACAAGAACTGAAACCTTTGTTTCTGTTATCATCTCTTGGTTGTGTGCTTGAGAAAGCTTCCATTGCTGTGTGCTTGGAAGTGAGCTTAGACCCTTAGCTGTGTGCTGGGATCAAGGTTCAACCCTCAACCATTGGCTTTGTGCTTTGGTTACGGTTCTATCAGCTTTCCTTTAGCATTCAGTCAAGCAAAAACAGAACAATCATTGAGTGTCTTCAGCTTAGCTTACATTGTCTATATTGTGCTTGTTTCCTTGATATTTGCAGTACACATAGACTATCAAGGCCCCTTTATTTCTTCAAAAGGGAATAGGTACGTTCTGGTGGCCTTAGACTACGTGTCCAAATGGGTTGAGGCGGTGGCTTCCCCTACCAACGATGCCAAAATTGTCATCAATTTCCTAAAGAAGCTCATCTTCCCCCGGTTTGGAGTACCAAGAACTTTGATAAATGATGGATGCACGCACTTTCATGAAAAACGACTTGACTCACTACTCCTTAAATATGGTGTCTGTCACCGTACCGGTTTGGGGTATCATCCCCAAACTAGTGGACAAGTCGAAATCTCTAACAAAGAGATCAAATCCATCCTTGAAAAAGTGGTCTCATAGCACCGTAAAGATTGGAGTTCAAAGCTCGTAGACACACTATGGGCATATAGGACGGTATTCAAAACTCTCATTGGAATGTCGCCTTATAAGTTGGTGTATGGGAAGTCTTGCCATTTGGCCATAGAGCTTGAATACAAGGCACATTGGGCTATTAAAGAACTAAATTTTGATGCCAAGTTGAGCGGTGAAAAGAGGTTGCTCCAAATCCCAGAGCTTGAGGAGTTCCGCCTCAAATCCTATGAGAATGGCCGAACTTACAAGGAGAAGACCAAGCTCGTTCATGACAAGAAGATCCTCAAAAGGGATCTCCAATGTGGAGACAAGGTACTTTTATTTAACTCGAGATACAAGTTATTTCCCGGGATGCTCAAATCCCGGTGGTCGGGACCATTCTTGATCACCGAGGTGGGGAGATATGAAGATTTCGAGTTGGCAAGCAAAGATGGCCAAGAAGGTTCTTTCATTGGGGTAGTCGAGGCTTCATACCTCAAGCCGACTACCCTCCATTAATTCTTGAAAAAGAACGGGTTTTGAGAAGTCCCCCAAGAATCACAAATTTGTATATATTTCTAACTCATGTAATGCTTAGTATATATTAGTTTGCATGAAAATTGGTTAAATTGACGATAATGAGGTTAAATTTTTTCTTGCCAATTGAATCATTAATTAAATCAATTTCCCATTACTTAGTTAATTTCGTAAATTTTGGTCCAATTTTTGTAACACCCGCAAATGTACCCTATTTTTATAGTAAAAATATTTTACGGATACTTTTCAGCGAAATTTAAATTTTAGTTTAGAATTAAATTTCCCGTGTCTAATTTAGAATTTCCAAGTTCGTATTTGGACTTTACGCGAAAATTCGAGTAAGTTACGTCTTAAGACGTTTTTGGGCTTTTTCCATATCTTTTCCACTTACTCACTCATATACTCCCCTTAACCCTAAACTCCCACACACTCAACATCTTCATCTTCCTCACCAAGTAAACCCAAAACCCTAACCTCCATATTCTTCCAAGCTTAGAATCATCACTACTCGTTCATTTCTCGCTCAAATTCAGCTAGGTTCGTCTTATTCTTTCCCTCTCATCGTCCTCTATCCTTATTGGTAATAAAATTACCGTCTTTCTCGCTTTTCAATTTATCCTTCTTTCTCAAAGGTGAATTATATTCATCTTTTATTATCTAATTGTAGGTGGTGACCTCCAAGACCCCGACAAAGACTACTTCTTGATAGAAGAGGACATTGACACGGAGTGAAGACGCGAAAAGGTAACGGTGAAGGGTTACTCGATATCATTTACGTGTTTTCTATGTTAGCAATCGTATTTAGAATAGGATTAGTAATCATAGGAATTGTGTTGTTGATGATGGATGTTGTTAGTTGATAATTGATATGAGAATTGATGATTTATGACGTTAGATGATGATAGTTATATGTTAAGCCTTAGTGAAATTTTATATTTTCGTGCATATTTGGACCCCAGCCGGCCAACCGGCAGCCGGTCAGCTGACCGGCTGGGGAGTGGCTGTATATTATTTATGTTACGTAAATTTTTGGTGCATGATTTAAGCCGGCCGACCAGCAGCCGGTCAGCCGACCGGCTGAGACACACCTCACTTTGCCTTGTTTTTCTCGTATGCCTTTGGTCCCAGCCAGGTAGCCGGCAGCCGGTCCCTTTGACCGGCTGGGACACGCTGCATTTTCAGTTAAGTTTTCATATGATATATGATGCCAGCCGGGTAGCCGGCAGCCGGTCCACCTGACCGGCTGGCACCCTGCTGGAGTTCTTTCTTATATTTTCTTAAATCTTAAATTATAATAGTTCGCATGGTTCGTTTATCGTATAAATTTACGTAATGGCTTCAAATATAAATGTTTTGAATATATGATATTCCATTCGCTTGTATCGCATTTTTTGTGACGGCTTTTGATAAGTCCCACTTTGAATAGGTTTTACAAATATTATTGTTTGAGCACTATTTTGTTATGTGCTTTGTACTCTCATTACCTTGGCTACCTCAACGTTCGTAAGGCTGGAATGTCAGAACGGGGAGTGTATCCTTACTGCTTAATTGCATGTGTTAGTGGGCATATGACGACGCTGTTGGGAGGCGAACGCTTTGCGTTGATCGACCCGGCCGTCAAATGTTGTATACTTGCGAGGTGGTGTCATTGCATGTAGCGTACCGCTTGTTGTGAAGCTTGTGCTATTTTCTGCCTCTTTCGTGAAGGTTGACCGAATTTGGGGTACTCGGCGTCTATGATTGACCGAGTCTTGGATGCGAAATGTCATCGCATGTCGAATCGGAACACGTTTATTTCGAGAGTCTGGCCAGGTCTAGACTTGGACCGTATTATTATCGTCGTCCTACCGGGAGGAAATTAGTCTACATATACGAAATGTAGCATCGTGTATGCGTTTAGGGCAATGTTTTATCCCGTGGATGCCTTTTAATCATACTTGCAGGGACACGGTGCTAGTGCGTGTCATTTACTGTGAGAGATATCGTCAACGTATTTTACGTTTGGTTGGATGATTATATGATTGGTTTATTCGTGATCTTCGCATGACTTGACATGGTTTGGTTGTCGAGTCTCAATCTTATCAAACTTATACGGCTAATGGTGAGATGCAAGCCCTAGTGAGTGTATATGGTTGCCTAAGAGTGTTTCGCCCGAGTCTTTGTATAATATGATGGTTACGGATTTGTTGTGACACCCTCAAATTTGCGGAAAGAAAAAAAATATTTAAATACATAAACAAGGGTGTCATAAATAAAAAGGGTCATTACAATACGGAAATAATATTCTACAAAAGAAATATACAAGACGGGAGACATATCTCCCGTATAAATACGGAAATAAAAAGAGTGTATAATAATATACAATCTAAGAACCGAATATAGGTCCAAGGTAAATACTTCGCTCGCTAGCTCGTCAATGTACCCAATGTATGCATTCACCACCTGTTCGACCGCATTAAATATAAACACGGAAGCCACAGTCAGTGGGGAGTAACTCCGAGTCCTCCCAGCCACGAAATGTCGAGTTTGATGAAACATGAATAACATAAAAGCAATGTATATGGAAAATACAAAACTTAAACATATATGATATGCTTTTCATGTTATGAAACAGATAACTAACAAATAACCTAGCATGTGAAAGCTATCATGTGAAACCGATAATAAACTATAACTCGAGGTAGGGAAGCTGGTATGCTAGCTCAGAGGTTCCTCTCAGAAACATGGCCATGATACACTCAAACCCTAATCAACACGTAATCATGTGAATCAGTTAACAACCGTTAATCCAAACTCTATCAATCCTAGCCGGCTTGCATCTCACCTTCTAGAACTCATAGAATCATACCAACATGAAAGACCAATACTTCTACAAACAGGCATAAGTTCCTAGTACCGTCAATAGAAGACTTCTGTAACTCGAGGCTATACCACAAGGTAGGAAAACATCCTAGTCCTAGACTGATCAGACCTAGCGACAACAGCTATTCCATTCCCCGTCCCATGACATAACCGTCTATGAGAAACTCTACTAGGCGACCCCCTAAGAAGAGATGGCTAGTACTTAAGCTGGCTCCCTTCCCAAAGCGGAACTCTTAGGATGCCATGCCCCGACTTGGAGATAAGCCCCCCAGGCCGTGACACAAAAGCTATTAACCATGAACTATATACTCGTTAAAGAAAGTACGGACCTATCAATGTCATGGTCCAAGATACTCATTTAGAATTACAATGGCCAAACCAAACTAATATCTTAACTCAGAGGTTACCTTTAAAACATGGTCAAGATACGACTTAACATGCCATATAATTATAATTCTCTATGGGTACTTAGTCAACACGACACCAACCATATAATTAAACAGTCACGGGAAAAACATCCTATCATGTGACTACTTGCATATAAATCATATTCAACTATCATATCGCCTCATATCTACTAAGGCTCATTCATTCATTCATTAAATAAAACCTTACCTGAAGACAAATCCCCGACCCGAGTCCCGCGAAGGGTCATCAGTCAAAACGGGGCTGACTAGATCTTAGTTTGACCAAACCCGTTTGGTCAAACCGGCTAGAAACAGAGTCTTTATCACACAGACATAAAATCAACATATTCATTACATGTTATATTATTAAAACTTCTAACATGTGAATTATTACATTTTACGTAACCCCCCGCTTGACTTAAAGGATATAAATTTACACTACGATCTCGTCTTATAATTTCTAACATGTGAGAAATAATAATTTTATGAAAAACCTCTTTAATTAAATATTTTACGTATTAATATTTCCCACTTGCTAAATATTACAAAACACGATAAAAATGACGATAACTCAAAAACCGTCACAAGTCCCAACGTGGGACCCACGGGCTGAGTTGGACCGGACCCACATGGGCCTGATTTGGGCCTCACGGCCTGTTTTGGCAAAAATGGGCTGTTTTGGCCTTTTTAACGGTTTTACTAAAAACCGTTTCTAATTATTTCCCGCATGCTTTAACATAATTAAAACCCGTCCAAACAACAATTAAACTATCAAACATCGACACAACCCAAAGACCAAAACCCGGACCCACCATGGACCAACCCAGACCGGGTCTGAACCGGCCTGGACCGGTCTGGTTTGGACCGGTTTTCCAGCCACCAATTCGGCCACCACCAAACAACAACCCCAAATTTCCAAATTAATTCTAACATGTTTTTAATTAATCAACACCCATTTTAACAACCAATTTAACCATCCATCATACAACAATCATCATCATGAGGAAATCATAAAAATATAACAAGAACAACCAACATGTTATAAAATCATAAAACACCATACTAACTACTACTTAACATGTTACTAACTAAAAATCATAAAATCATAATAATATGAACAAAAACTAAAGATGAACCAAAACTAAAGAAAAAACCAAAGCTATGTAACATATATCCGTCGAGTAACTCGGAATCGTTACCTTAGCTAGCTAAAATCAAGTAGCACCAAAATAATAAGAACTAAGAAAATAAGAAACCCGTCTTCTAATCTTCTCCTAAAATATACGAGTCACCAAACTCGTCTTCAAAGTCTTCCCCTATAAGAAATGACAAGAAAAACATTATTAGAATTAAAACTTTGATTTTTCCATAATTAAAGTGTTGAAAACGATTTTGACGGAATTGAAAATAAACCGTACTAGAAGATGGGGAGCGAAGCGGAGATCCGAGAAATATAAGTTAGGACGGATTTAATTAAGAAATGAAGGTTTTATGAAGGTTTTGCTCAAGAACGATGAAGAACGGATGAAGAACGCGAAGAACGCTCAAGAACGATTAAAGAAAGTTATATTTTGATCTTAATTTGATTTGTTGAAAAATGAAAAGTTGTTTGTGAGTAAAGTGGAGTGTGTGAGCCGTGAGTTTATAGAGCAAAATAGTGAGTTGGGTTTGAAATTGTTGTTATGGAATCGACCCGGTATAATAATTATATTAACGTAATTAATTAGATATTAAGTTAATTGAATTAAATATCAAGATATTATGTTATTGTAATGAAAAGAAAGAAAATATCAAGGGCAAAGAGAGAGGAAAAACCGTGTGATATGGTGACTGTCGGGTCAGTTTTGTAAACGATTTGCGTAATTTTCGTTAACTGATCGATAAAGTTAATAAATATCTAGATATTTTGATTAGTTTATTCAAAACAATTAAAATATCTTATGGTGAGTGGAAAGCGATGACACGCGCGTGTGACTCATGCCAAAGTCGAGTTTCGATTTTGTTTCGCGCTTTACGATGAGGCGGGAATAGTTAAATGACGTTCGGTTAAAACCGTAAACGTTATTCTTTAAATTCCGAATAAATTAAAAATAATTATATTAAATTATGATAAATCTTAATAAATCTAAATAAAAATAAATCAAAAATTTTATTTTTTTAAATAAAATTTCGGTCTTCATACTTATGAGACGAGTCGGAAAAAGTCAACGGAAGTAAAAGTTGACTGAAAAGTCGAGAAAAGTCGAAGATGACTTAAAAGTCAAGAAAAGTTTATGACGACTTAAAAATCAATAAAAAGTCAATGACGACTTTAAAAAGTCAAGAAAAAGTCAAAGACGGTTTAAAAGTCAAGAAAAGTCAAAGATGACCAAAAACGGTCTTTTCATGAAATCCATACAAAAATTCCAAATACGAACGCGGAATTTCAAAATAAGACTCGGAACAAAAATTCCTATTTTAAAACTAAGTTCTACTGAAAAGTGTTAGTAAAGTGTGTAACTAGAAAATCGGCATTTTCGGGTTGTTACAATCCCCCCTCCTTTTATAACAGT
>JAIUZE010020362.1:0-18669 GCA_022085475.1 Heliosperma pusillum
AGCATTGCGGCTCCTTCATCCTATTTTTGACCTATGTATTTATTGCCCGACCTCTTCTCCACGAAACCCTAATACTATAAATAGATGCTCAAGGATCATACACTAATATCATATATATACATCCATCATATACATTTTCTTACACAATCTTGTCTTATATTTCTTTTTAGCTTTAGTCTTTCTAGTTTAGATTCTCTTCTATTTTTGTCTTTTGTTCTAGTTTACTTTCGTCTATTTCCTATCAAAACATTAGCTTAGTTCAAATAGAATTTCAATCTCTTGCATCTACTTTGTTGGGTTCAAAAGTTGTAATTCAAGGTACGGTATTTCTATGCGAGGGATTTCTATTATTGTTATCGCTTTCATCGTTGATCGCCACCTAGGTATTCCTAATTTATCCTTTGCTTAATGTTCTTTATTGCTTTCCATTTAATTGTCATTTTCTATTCATATCATTTAGATTCATTTTCATATTGTTATAATCATAGTTTCATTTCTTAGATTATCATATAGCGTCGTTATTATCGCCACATAGAGAGTCTAAGTTATTGTCAAAATCAACTAAATATGCTTACCTTAACTTTCATTGTTAATATCATCTTAGTTATAAACATAATCATGAGTGAGTAGTCACCTTTCTAGGGTGTAGGGTAGCCATGTTAGATTGATTAAAATATGATAATTGGATAAAGGAAATTATGCTTTTAAAACATTGTGTCTATGCATGTTTGGACTTTAACGATAGTTGACGATTCTTGATCACAATCATTGACTAGTATGGAATTCTTTTCCAAGGTAGATATACAGGAATTGAATAGACAAAGCGTGACATGGTGGATTAAGACCTAGTAAATCGCACTAAAAGCCTGCTAGACCATCTGATCTATGATTGTAATGAACACCCCATTCTTACGAACGCTCAATGAATTATTTGCATATCCTAAATCCAATTTCATCAATATATCAATCTACATGTGTGAACCTACTTCCCTAGATGCTTCTCATTATTGTTAATTTATTATCTGCTTTATCGTTTCCATTTCAGTTTGTTTTTGTTTTTATTTAAGTTCTTTATTAGTTTAGACATCACAAAATCCAAAACCCAGAAAATCATTAGATAAAACTCAATTGTGAGACGATTCACAATCCATAGGAAACACCATCTCCCTGAGGATTGACCCCTACTTCCCTAATTACATTAATTTGTTATTAGCCTAGTCTGGGTAATTTATCTTTGCATCGGGCTTGCGACATGCCTGATCAAATTTTGGCGCCGTTGCCGGGGAACACGGTTTAGTTTTCCTTTTTATTGTGATTTCTATCACGATTAGTTTTATCTAGTCTTTAGGAACTCAAAATTCCTTTAGACCTCTCTTGATTTTTCATCTTAGCTTTTCTATCTTATGCCCAGATCTTCTAGACTAGGGACCCTATTCCTTTGGACCCCGAACTAGAAAGAACTCTGCGTAGGAAATTAAAGCTATTCAACGAAATTTCAAAAGCTTCTGACATTTCAAGTTTAGATCGTATTCGTGAGAAATACTCGGATATCTTACCTAATCTTGAAGGAGAAGAAGATCCATTTTCCTCTCCATTTAAAAAATTCAATCAACTTTCGACCAACATTCCATCTTCATCTTTACAAACAAAAATGGTTCGACTTTCCGACCATTCTAAACCCACCGCAGATACACTTCCAAAAGGTATCGCTACACCTCAAATTACAGCTCAAAACTTCGAAATCAAACCTGCCTTCATCAATTTAATAGAAAGAAATTAATTTGGAGGCAATGCCACAGAAGATCCCAACCATCATATCCAAAACTTCTGTGACTATTGCTCCACGATTAGACAAACTGGAGTATCCCAAGAACAGATTAGGGAAATGCTCTTTCCCTTCTCTTTAAGAGGAAAGGCAAAAATCTGGATCAATAGTCTTGACCGAGTTGCCCTAGGAATAGTTGATTGGGATGGTCTAGCTCTTGCTTTCTATCAAAAGTACTTCCCACCAGAACGAACCGCGCTCTTACGAAGTCAAATTACTGGATTCCGTCAGAGAGGCGACGAAAGCCTTTATGAGGCATGGGAAAGATATAAAGAATTACAAAGAGAATGTCCTCATCATGGCCTTGATTCATGGTTCCTCGCTATCACATTCTACAACGGTTGTTGTGGCGAATCGCGTCGTATCCTCGACTCCGCTAACAATGGTCGTTTCATTCAAATCGATGTAGAGATAGCTAGTGCGACTATCGAGTCAATGGCAATCCACGATTCTCAGTATAGAAACTCGCGTGCTATTCCGCTAAAAGCCAAGCAGGATGATTCGAGTAAAGTAGCACTCCTGGAAGCCCAATTAGCCCTTCTGCAGCAACAAGTAGGAAGCTCTTCCCAATCCAAGGAACATATCAACGTCACTAACCACGTAGTGGTATGTGAGACATGTGGGATTGGAGGGCATAGTTTTCAAGGTTGTAGAAGTTCAATAGAGCAAGTCAATGCCTATCAAGGATATAGGCAAGGCAACGCTTTCTCAAACTTCTATAACGAAAACACAAAAACCCACCCGTTTTTGTCCTACAAAAGTACCAACGTTCAAAATCCCCACCAACAAACTCAACAACCATTCATACCACACCAACAAAAGCCTTACAATCCACCTGGTTTTCAAAACCAGAGACCTTCATTCCAACCTAACTTCAATCAGCCATACCAAAATCAACACCAACCACCTCAAATTCAAGGCCAACCAAATGACTCAAGTTTGAGCAAAATTGAGTCCATGCTTCTACAAGTTGTTCAAAAACAGGATTCAATGTTTGCTCAATTTCAAAAGAGTGATCAAGCCAAAGATGCTGCCATCAAAATGCTTGAAACTCAAATGGCCCAATTGGCTACCTCTATTACCCAAAGAAAACAAGGCCAACTCCCACCTCATGGTGAACAACCGAGGGACACCGCAAATGCGATCACCCTTAGGAGTAGTACCACTTATACGGAACCTCAGCAACCCAAAGAACCAACAGTTGAGCCTTCACAAGTAGAAAGCCAAAAAGAAACCCAACTATCCACCGCTAAGGAAGCGGAAGACAAATCTAAAAAGAAGGATGAACTTGAAAAGGAACCCATCAAGATCCAAGTTCCATTTCCCCAACGTTTGAGGAGAAATCATAAGGAAACCCAATTCGGTAAATTCATGGAAGTTGTCAAAAACCTCCAAGTAACGGTTCCCTTCACTGAATTAATCACTCAAATACCTTCTTACATGAAATTTATGAAGGATATCTAAACAAAGAAGAGGACTCTGGATGATGTTGAAATCATCGCATTCACCGCCGAATGCAGTGCGTTATTGCAAAATAAGTCCCCTCCTAAGTTGAAGGATCCTGGTAGTTTCTCTATACCTTGCTCTATAGGCACCTACACGATTGATAAAGCTTTATGCGATCTAGGTGCTAGTGTGAGCGTTATGCCCTATTCCATTTGCGAAAAATTGAATATGGGAATTCTGAAATGCACAAGTATCACCCTGCAAATGGCAGATCGTTCTCTAAAACAACCCATGGGAGTTTTAGAAGACGTACCTGTTAGAGTAGGGAAGTTTTTCATTCCAGTCGATTTTATAGTGTTGGATATGGCTGAAGATTCGCAAATCCCTATCATTCTAGGAAGGCCATTTCTACACACTGCGGGAGCAGTAATCGATGTCAAGAATGGAAAATTGACATTAGAAGTAGTCAAGTAGGTGATGATAAGGTCACCTACAACTTAATTAGTGCAATGAAGAGCCCTATGCTTGAAGAGCCTTGCTGTTTTCTTGACATTGTCGACTTAATCGTTGATGAATCTCTGTACCCATCAATAATTGGGGATCCTTTAGAAGCAATTTTATTGTTAGATGATATCTCTGAGAACGATAATTTTGAGATCAGTGAGCTGGAAAGGGACTTGACTGGTAAAGAGATACCGTCTGAAGAAGTTGAGGAGTTCATAAGCTTAATTGATACTCCTGCCATGGCAGAAGTGCATAAACCTGAACTTAAACCTCTTCCCTCAAATCTAAAATATGCTTTTTTAGATGAGTCTGAATATTGCCCGGTCATAGTAAGTGTTCTTCTAGATGAAAATCAGTTAAACTCACTATTGATTGTTTTGAGGAAACATAAAAAGTCAATAGGCTATAAACTTGAAGACCTCACAGGCATAAGCCCTGACTTTTGCATGCATAGAATTAACTTAGAAGAAGGCCAAAGACCTTGTGTTCAAGGTCAACGCCGTCTTAACCCAAACATGCAAGAGGTAGTTAAAACTGAAGTTCTGAAATTGCTAGATGCTGGCATAATCTATGCAATTTCTGACTCAAAATGGGTTAGCCCTGTCCAAGTTGTCCCCAAGAAAGGAGGAACAACAGTAGTCAAGAATGAGAAGAATGAACTCATCCCCACAAGGATTGTGACGGGATGGCGTATGTGCATTGACTACAGGAAGTTGAATCAATCAACTCGAAAAGATCACTATCCTCTACCCTTCATTGATCAAATGTTAGAGAGGTTAGCTTGCCACAAATATTTCTGTTATTTAGATGGTTATTCAGGATTTTTCCAAATTCCTATCCACCCTGAGGACCAAGAGAAAAGCACCTTCACATGTCCCTATGGTACTTTTGCTTATCACCGAATGCCATTTGGCTTGTGTAATGCACCTGCAACTTTTCAGCGTTGCATGACTAGTATCTTTTCCGATTTTGTTGAGACTATCATGGAAGTATTTATGGACGACTTTAGCGTCTATGGCATTTCCTTCGATAATTGTTTGACAAATCTGTCGAAAGTGCTAAAACGCTGTGAAGAAGTCGACCTTGTTCTCAACTGGGAAAAGTGTCACTTCATGGTGAACGAAGGTGTAGTTTTAGAACACATCATTTCTGAGAGAGGTATTGAAGTGGATCGAGCTAAGATCCAAGTTATTGAACAACTGCCACCACCTGCTAATGTAAAAGGAATCAGGAGTTTCCTTAGCCACGCCGGTTTCTACCGACGGTTTATTAAAGATTTTTCTAAAATAGCCAAGCCCCTGACTGAGCTCCTTTTTAAGGATGCACCTTTTAATTTCACGAAGGAATGCCTTGAGGCATTCAATAAAATCAAAGGCGCTCTAATCACCGCACCTATAATCCAGTCACCTGATTGGAATCTTCCATTTGAGCTTATGTGCGATGCGAGTGATTACGCCGTTGGAGTTGTTTTGGGGCAAAGAAAGGAAAAGTTCCTTCATGCTATTTACTATGCTAGTAAAATGTTAGATCCTGCCCAAATCAACTATGCCACTACTGAAAAAGAACTTCTTGCCATTGTCTATGCCTTAGACAAATTCCGTTCTTACCTTATAGGATCGAAAGTCATTGTTTACACTGATCACGCTGCTTTGAAATATCTGCTTTCAAAGAAAGAGGCAAAACCTCGACTTATCCGATGGATCTTGCTCCTTCAAGAGTTTGATCTAGAGATCCGAGATAAGAAAGGAGCGGAAAACGTAGTCGCTGACCATCTTTCAAGGATAAGAGTTACTGAAATAGGATTGTCAACACCAATTAATGATTCGTTTTCTGATGATTCATTAATGGCAATTACTGACTCTTCTCCATGGTATGCTGATATGACCAATTTTCTTGTCAGTCGACAGCTACCTTCTGACCTTTCTTATAACCAAAGGAAACGATTTTTGCATGATGCAAAATTCTTCGTTTGGGATGACCCTTATCTTTTTAAGCAGTGTTCAAATGGTCTTTATAGACGGTGTATCCCCCAGTGGGAAGTTAAAGGAGTTTTAGAAGGATGCCACTCATCTGCTTATGGTGGTCATCATGGTCCATCCAAGACCGTAGCCAAAGTCTTACAATCCGGGTTTTTCTGGCCCTCGATGTTTAACGATTCAAAGGACTTTGTTATGGCTTGTGACGCTTGTCAACGAATGGGTCAGATATCCAAGAGACATGAGATGCCTCAAAACGGCATATTAGAAGTTGAAATATTCGATGTCTGGGGTATTGACTATCAAGGACCATTCCCTTCTTCTAACGGAAATCGTTATATTCTAGTCGCTGTTGACTATGTTTCCAAGTGGGTAGAAGCAATTGCTACTCCTACTAATGATGCTAGAGCTGTGATACGATTATTTAAGAAGATCATCTTTCCACGTTTTGGTGTACCCAGAGCCGTGATTAGTGATCGAGGAACTCATTTTGGAGAGAAGCAGTTAGACACTTTGCTTGCTAAATATGGTGTGTATCACAGACGAGGATTAGCCTACCATCCTCAGACCAGCGGTCAAGTAGAAGTCTCAAATAGAGAGTTGAAAACAATTCTTCAGAAAGTAGTCTCAAGATCTAGAACTGATTGGAGTAATAAGCTCTATGACACCTTGTGGGCTTATCGCACAGCTTTCAAAACCCCGATTGGAACATCTCCTTATCGATTGGTTTATGGAAAGGCCTGTCATCTTCCTGTCGAGTTAGAGTATAAAGCTTACTGGGCTATCAAAGAACTAAATTTAGACACTAAGCTTAGCGTTGATAGGAGACTCTTGCAACTCAATGAGCTAGAGAAATTTCGTTTGCAAGCTTATGAGAATTCTAGGATCTATAAGGAGAAAACGAAGCGTTGGCACGACAAGAGGATAATTAAGAAAGAATTTAATGTCGGTGACCAAGTACTTCTTTTCAACTCCCGTCTGAAAATCTTTCCAGGAAAACTTCGTTCCCGATGGTCTGGATCATTCACTGTCTCATATGTAAGCAAATACGGCTATGTGGAACTCATGACTAGCAATGGTGAGAAATTCAAAGTTAATGGACACAGACTGAAACTCTACTATAGCAATTCTATCATCAGATGTTTAGATATTGTCTATACGGAGCGTCCATCCTCAACCCAATGATTCTAATGAAAAATTCGTCGAGCAAGACGTTAAACAAGCGCTTCTCGAGAGGCAACCCGTGTTTTCCCTTTTTGCATTTTTATTTTTGTTTTTCCCTTTTACGTTGTTTTGTTAGATTTCTTTGCAGATGAAAGAGTTTTTGAAGAATCTCTGAAGACCTTCCTTGTCGAGTCCAAAAGGCTAGCTTGGGGGAGTCCGCGCTGACTAGTAAGCTTCATTCTTCTTTCATTTTTCCTTTTTTCCCATTAAGCATCTTATTGCATATTTGGTTTTTGTGCTCACATTGAGGACAATGCGATGTTTAGCTTGGGGGAGGGATTGCATTTTCCCATTTTTGCATTTTAGTTATATTTTTCAAATTTTGAATAAGAAAGAGAAGATTTTAGAGAGAAGATTTTTAAATTTTGAACACAATTGAATGCCTTTCATGCTTTGCTTGCTTGTTTGCTATGCTATCATGTTACATTTCCCAAACTTAGAGCTTTCAAAAGATAATGATTCATTATTCATTGTATTTTGCATACATGGGGAAGTCTTGTACGCAGTAGGCATGGAATGAATCTATAGATGAGTACGCTTGATCTTGACATTTGGCAAACTACATATATTGTAAGGTAGAACCTCCTTAGACTGGTACATCCATACCCAGTCTCATCTAGGTGTGTGTAGTTCTCCTTGTGATGTGTGTCATGTCAAAACGCATAAGTATGGTTCTCCTTTCATTTATATAAGCATTGCATTCATTATTCACTAAGATTTGAAGCCTTTTTCACTTTAATTTACCCCTTAAAATTAGCCCCTTCATACAAATGTTTCACAAAAAAATAATAGCTACATATAAAAACTGCCTACCTTTTGAGCTAGTAGCTAGACTATGGTGTATGGGTGCTCTTTTGAGAAGATTTGTTTTTATCTGTCAAAGTGAATTTGGAAGAACGAAAAAGTTCAAGAAGTGAAGTTGTGTTCAGAAAAGAAAAAAAAAAGAAAAAAAAGAGAAGAAAAATAGAAAAATCAAAGAAAAAGAAATAAAAGAAAAAGTTGTGAGTATCTCCTAAAAATGTCAAATGATTAGAGGAGTTTACCCTTGTGTTTCGTGTAGAATAAGCCAAATTGTTACTTCTGGCTTCATCGATCGTTTTGTGGGAAATAACCGAAAGTTTGGATTGAGTGTTCATTTATCATTGGTCAGTTGCTAGCTCACTCTAATCCTCACATGACCATAACTGTTTGTCCACCTTTCACCTTCTTCTCATTTTTCGGCTTCTTTTCTATGTGCATTGTGATCTTTGACTTGTGTTTTGAATTGTTTACCATATTAGACTGCGGGCACATTTTCATGAGTCGTAGATAGGTGAGTGTCTCAAAACATTTACACATAAAGAAATCACCTTTTTGCATACATTGAGTGTTCGAGTGTACCGTGAGAGTCCATTTGTCAAAAGATCATGCAAGAGCCGAAAATCTGTAGTGAAATTCTTTGTGCTACGCCGTTATGTAAATCTCAGCCATGTTTATGTATCATTCTTGCCCACGTTGCTTTTGGGTTATGATTCATTATGTTTTCAAAGCTTTATGTTGAGATTTGTTTCCTGATGGTGTAGTAGCCAATGCTTGCAACCTTGTCCTGGTTTTGTTACAATGTTTGCTTGAGGACAAGCAAAGGTTTAGCTTGGGGGAGTTTGATAAGTGAATATTTGTATGATTTTAGCCCCCACTTTAGCTCGGTTTTGTCTGTCATTTGTGCTTTGTTAAGCCATTTTATGAGCTAATATCGTCTTCTAGGCGAATTCCTGTGTTCTAACTTGTTTTTTAGGGAAAGTGACGTTTCTACGCCCTTTTTCTATATTTCCGAGCATTTGCCTAGAACCCGACGATTTGAAGATGCAAGCTTGACCGTGTGTCAGGCATTTCGAGAAGGTTCACTAACTTAAGGGAGAGAAGAAGCAAAGATGGTTTTGTAGTTGTCGGAAGACCAATCAATTAGACAGGAGAATTCATCGCTTTACCTCATATCCAAGCAACAAACCCGATTGTAGAGTCAAGGGGGATGTTGTAAGTCAAGTCAAAGCGAAGGAAGTTGAAGAGTTAGTCAAGAGCTTCCAGAAGACGACTTACCCGATCGGGTAAGTGGTGTACCCGATCGGGTATTCCTGCTGCTCCAAGCATTGCGGCTCCTTCATCCTATTTTTGACCTATGTATTTATTGCCCGACCTCTTCTCCACGAAACCCTAATACTATAAATAGATGCTCAAGGATCATACACTTTCATCATATATACATCCATCATACATTTTCTTACACAATCTTGTCTTATATTTCTTTTAGCTTTAGTCTTTCTAGTTTAGATTCTCTTCTATTTTTGTCTTTTGTTCTAGTTTACTTTCGTCTATTTCCTATCAAAACATTAGCTTAGTTCAAATAGAATTTCAATCTCTTGCATCTACTTTGTTGGGTTCAAAAGTTGTAATTCAAGGTACGGTATTTCTATGCGAGGGATTTCTATTATTGTTATCGCTTTCATCGTTGATCGCCACCTAGGTATTCCTAATTTATCCTTTGCTTAATGTTCTTTATTGCTTTCCATTTAATTGTCATTTTCTATTCATATCATTTAGATTCATTTTCATATTGTTATAATCATAGTTTCATTTCTTAGATTATCATATAGCGTCGTTATTATCGCCACATAGAGAGTCTAAGTTATTGTCAAAATCAACTAAATATGCTTACCTTAACTTTCATTGTTAATATCATCTTAGTTATAAACATAATCATGAGTGAGTAGTCACCTTTCTAGGGTGTAGGGTAGCCATGTTAGATTGATTAAAATATGATAATTGGATAAAGGAAATTGTGCTTTTAAAACATTGTGTCTATGCATGTTTGGACTTTAACGATAGTTGACGATTCTTGATCACAATCATTGACTAGTATGGAATTCTTTTCCAAGGTAGATATACAGGAATTGAATAGACAAAGCGTGACATGGTGGATTAAGACCTAGTAAATCGCACTAAAAGCCTGCTAGACCATCTGATTTATGATTGTAATGAACACACCATTCTTATGAACGCTCAATGAATTATTTGCATATCCTAAATCCAATTTCATCAATATATCAATCTACATGTGTGAACCTACTTCCCTAGATGCTTCTCATTATTGTTAATTTATTATCTGCTTTATCGTTTCCATTTCAGTTTGTTTTGTTTTTATTTAAGTTCTTTATTAGTTTAGACATCACAAAATCCAAAACCCAGAAAATCATTAGATAAAACTCAATTATGAGACGATTCACAATCCATAGGAAACACCATCTCCCTGAGGATCGACCCCTACTTCCCTAATTACATTAATTTGTTATTAGCCTAGTCTGGGTAATTTATCTTTGAATCGGGCTTGCGACAGGCCTGATCACTCTTATCATTATTTATTGAATTGCCTATCTATCCTTATCGTATTTCACATGTATATCAACATATGCATGCTTCTACTTTTGTATTTCCTTTTCTGTACGTTTAATGTGAGATGGCTGGGAGAACCCGGAGTTACTCCCCACTGATTGTGGCGTTCATGTTTTTCATGGATGAACAGGTTGCTTGCATGGATGGCTTTTTGCTTGGTATTTTGGGTTCGGGTGTGAGCTAGCGGGCGTTGTCCCTGGATTGAAACACCTCTAGACGATTTTAACTAGTTTGCTAAACACGTTGAAATTTATAACATTTTGAGAGACTTCGTCTCTTTATTGTATTTCGTACTTTGGTTTTTAATTTTTGACACTCCTCGTATACTTCTTCTTGCATGTATAAAAGTTTTAAAAACATCGTATTTTCCGCTATTTATTTTACCTGCTTGTTATGTTTTATTTCCGCATTCGCGAGGGTTGTCACAGTTGGTATCAGAGCCTTATCGCTCCCGACGCACACACGTGAACCCTAAACTTAAACTACTTGACCTTGAAATAATAAATGAGAGATGGGTAGAAGTTAAGGACTTTACTTGGTAGTCTATTTGTTTATGCTAATTGATAGGAGTAACTTAATTTGTTTTTGTGTCTTATGAAGATGGTTAGACCACGAGTAGTGGAGAATGTCATGCTGGAAGCTCTTACGCAAGTGTTGAAGAATCAACAGGATGCGGCTATTGCTCTAGCCAACCAAGTTCCCCCTCGAAGAGAAGAAAATCATCAAGGAGGCTACGCTTGGGTAGCAGGTCAAATAGCTAGGAGTAAGATTATACCTTACGGTGGAGAGCCGAACCCTACCGAGTTATCGGAATGGTTCCGTGAGATGGAGAAGCAGTTTGATCTATACCAAGTCTGTGAAGAGGACAAGGTGAGGATCGCAAAGCACTTCCTTGTAAGGGAAGTTGATAATTGGTGGGCTATCACTAGTGCCACCGCTACTCTCGAAGATGACTTCAATTGGGCTTGTTTTAAAGCTCTAGTGGAAGGTAAATTCTATCCTAAGGAGCTTAAGCAACAAAGGCTCAAGGAGTGCATTGACTTTAAGCAAGGTGACTTGTCTGCGCAAGACTTTACTACGGAGTTCAACAAGCTTGCTCATTTTGCTCCAAGACTTATTAGAGATGATGAGGACCGAGCCTTCTATTACCGCAACAAGCTGAGTGCCGTTTTTCAAAGTAAAGTGAGGAGGAATACTACTTCCTTTGGGGATTTATATGATGATGCTTTGTGGGCCGAGAATTCCATGAAGGCTATTAGGGATGAAGCTATGATGAATAATCCCTCTCCTTCTTACACTCCTAGGCCAAATGTTTATGGGAAGAGACCGTTTATTCCGTCTTCCTCTAACTCTTATGCTAACAAGAGGAGATTTAATCCTCCTTCAAATGCAAATACAAGAGCTCCCGCTCCTTTCATTCCCCGAGCTACTTCTAATGTGGCTCATAGGCCTCATGCTCCTCAAGCTCAAGCTCAAGGTCGTCAATGTAACCGTTGTAGACAACCATACCATCCCGGTGTGCCTTGTTCCAACCGACCTTATATTTGCTACTTTTGTCAAAAGGGTGGTCACCGTTATGAGGATTGCCCCAATCGTAAGTTGCCCCCTCCTCCAACTGCTAAACCTAAGGGTTCTATTTTTGTTATGAGCCGTGCCGAAGTCGATGCTCATCCGGAGATCATTACGGGTATGTTCTCAATCTTAGAGCAACCGTGTCTTATTCTTTTTGATACCGGTGCTTCTATGTCTTTTGTGTCTTCGACTTATGCTAATAAACTATCTATCGACCCTACATCTAGTGAGGATACTCCCATATCCTTACCATACAGAGAAATTATCTCTTGTTCTACTCTTTATCCTAGTGTCCCAATATCTATTGCGGGTTCTATCTTTACCGCTAATCTCCATAAGTTCCCTCTAGGAGAGTTCGATATAATTCTAGGTATTGATTGGTTAGCATTGTACCATGCTAGGTTCGAGTGTCGTGATAAAAAGATTTACTTAAAGAGTCCTTTAGGAGTTAGAATAACCTATAAGGGATCTCATCCCCAAAAAGGTGTGTCTTTGATTTACGCTTTGAAATTGGTAAGTATGGTTAGAAAAGGTCACCAAGCATACCTGTGTATTGTGACTTCTTCAACTACCTCTTTGCCAAGTATTGAAGATGTGCCTATCGTTCGAGAATTCGTTGATGTATTCCCTGAAGACTTGCCTGGGATTCCTCCCGAGCGTGATGTTGAGTTCTCTATTGATCTTGTACCTGGTTCTGGACCCATAGCCAAAGCTCCTTACCGTATGGCTCCAACCGAATTGAAAGAATTAAGGAAGCAGCTAGATGATATGATTGAGAAGGGTTTTATTTGACCAAGTGCCTCGCCTTGGGGTGCTCCTGTTCTTTTTGTAAAGAAGAATGATGGTTCTATGAGGCTTTGTATTTATTATCGCGAATTGAATCGGATTACAATCAAGAATAGGTATCCTTTACCAAGAATTGAGGATTTGTTTGATCAACTAAAGGGTGCTTCTACTTTTTCCAAGATTGATTTGAGATCCGGTTATCACCAAATTCCCGTTCGTGATGTTGATATTCTGAAGAACGCTTTTAGTACAAGGTATGGTCATTATGAGTTCAAGGTGATGCCATTTGGATTGACGAATGCTCCCGCTATTTTTATGGATCAAATGAACCGCACATTTACTGAGTATCTTGACAAGTGTGTGGTGGTGTTCATTGGCGATATTCTTATTTTCTCCAAGTCCGAAGAAGAGCATGCTATTCATCTAAGGACTATTTTGGGTGTTCTTCGTCGTCAAAAGTGGTTTGCTAAATTCTCCTAGTGTGAATTTTGGTTACCTAAAGTGTCCTTTCTTGGGCATGTGATTTCTAAAGAAGGTGTAATGGTGGATCCTTCGAAGATTGAAGCTGTGGTGGATTGGAAGAGTCCGACCGGTATTAGAGAAATTCAAAGTTTTCTTGGTTTAGCTGGTTATTACCGTATATTGTCAAGGATTTCTCTAAGCTTGCTAGACCGATGACTCAGTTATTGAAGAAGGAAACCAAGTTCCTATGGAATGAAGCTTGTGAAGCCACGTTTCGAGAGTTAAAGAAAAGGTTAACTACCGCTCCGGTGTTGACTTTGCCTGAAGATGGTGTAGACTTTGATGTCTATTGTGATGCTTGTAAGATGGGATTGGGTTGTGTTCTTATGCAAAGTAGGAAAGTGGTGGCTTATGCTTCGAGGCAGTTGAGAGTTCATGAAGTGAACTATCCTACTCATGATTTGGAATTGGCCGCCGTTGTTCATGCCTTGAAAGTGTGGAGACACTACCTTATTGGAGTTCATTGTCATATATTCACCGATCACAAAAGTTTGAAGTACATATTTACTCAAAAAGAGTTGAATATGAGGCAAAGAAGATGGTTAGAATTGGTGAATGATTATGATTTTGAGCTATTGTACCATGAAGGGAAGGCAAATGTTGTTGCCGATGCTCTTAGTAGGAAAGCTTCTCATGCATTGAATGCTATGCGGGTATTACCCGATGATCTTTGTGCCGAGTTTCGAAAGTTGAGGTTGGAATTCGTGGACCGTGGATTTGTTTATGTTGGTGCTATGACTGCCGAACCTGTTTTTCTCCGTGAGATCCGCGAAACCCAAGTTGATGATCTTACCTACAAGTCTATTCAAGCCAAACTTCTTGAAGGTAAAGCTAAAGATTTCAAGTTTGATGATGAATGTGTTCTTCGTTTCCATGGCCATTTATTTGTTCCTAATGCTATTTATCTGAGGAAGCGAGTTCTTGATGAAGCTCACCTTTCCCCTTATTCTATTCACCCCGGTGGTGATAAGATGTACAAAGACTTGAAGCTACAATTTTGGTGGCCGAACTTGAAGGGTGATGTTGTGTCTTATGTTGGAAGATGTCTTACTTGCCAACAAGTGAAGATTGAACACAAGAGGCCCGGTGGATTGCTACAACCGTTGGATATTCCGCTATGGAAGTGGGAATCTATTTCCGTGGATTTTGTTATGGCTTTGCCGAGGACCGTTGGAGGTAAAGATGCCATTTGGGTTGTTGTTGATCGTTTGACCAAGTGTGCTAGATTTATTCCGATCAAAAAAACCTGGAGCTTAGATTGTTTAGCCAAAGCCTATGTTGATAAGATTGTTAGATACCATGGCGTTCCTAAGGAGATCATATCCGACCGAGATCCGAGGTTTTGTTCGAGATTTTGGAAAGCTTTACAAGAAGCCATGGGTAGTAAATTGTTGATGAGTACCGCATTTCATGCCGCTACCGATGGTCAGACCGAGAGGACTATTCAGACTTTAGAAGACTTGCTTAGGGCTTGTGCACTCGACTTCCAATCTAGTTGGGAAAAGAGTCTACCGTTGGTGGAGTTAACTTACAACAACAGTTATCATGCATCGATCAAGATGGCTCCTTATGAAGCTCTTTATGGAAGGAAATGTCGGAGTTCTATATGTTGGAATCAATTGAGTGATGTTCGTGACTTAGGCCCCGATGTTCTTGTTGAAACCTTTGATCATGTGAAAGTCATTCGTGATAGAATGAAAGCCGCTCAAGACCGTCAAAAGTCTTATGCCGATAACCGAAGAAGGCCGTTAGAGTTTGAAATTGGGGATAAAGTGTTTTTGAAAGTATCTCCAATGAAGGGTGTTAAACGGTTTGGTGTTAAGGGTAAATTGCGCCCGAAATACATTGGACCCTTTGATATCGTGAAAAGAATTGGTGCCGTTGCTTACAAGTTGGATTTGCCCCCGAATTTGGCTAAGGTTTATGATGTTTTCCATGTTTCTCAATTGAGAAAGTATGTTAGTGATCCAAGCCATGTCTTTCAAGTTGAAATGCCCGAGCTTGAACCGAATCTGTCCTTTGAAGAGAAGTCGATCCGCATCCTTGATTGTAAGGATAAGAAGTTGAGAAGTAAGGTGGTTCCTTTAGTGAAAATCTTGTGGAGATGTGCTAATGTCGAAGAAGAGACTTGGGAAACGGAAGCTTCTATGCGTGTTAAATATCCGAGTATATTCATCTTTTATTCTTCCCCTCTTATCTCCCTCTATCCGTATTGATAATAAAATTACCGTCTTTCTCGCTTTTCAAACTTTTCGTCTTTCTCAAGGTGAAGTATATTCATCTTTTATTAACTATTTGTAGGTGGTGACCTCCAAGATCCCGACAAAGACTACTTCTTGATTGAAGAGGACCTTGACGCAGAGTAAAGACGCAAAAAGGTAACGGTGAAGGGTTACTCGATATCATTTACGTGTTTTACGTGTTTTCTATGTTAGGAATCGTATTTAGAATATGATTGGTAAGCTTATAAATTGTGTTGATGATGATACTTGTTGTTTGTTGAGAATCGATATGAGAATTGATGATTTATGATGATAGTTGATAAGGGTTAATTGTTGATCCTTAATGAAATATGGCATTTTCGTGCGATGTTGACCCCAGCCGGTTGACCGGCAGCCGCCGGTCAGCTGACCGGCTGGGGCAGTGGCTGTATATTATATGTGTTACGTAAAAATTTTGTCACATAATTGGTCTCAGCCGGCCGACCGGCAGCCGGTCAGCCGACCGGCTGAGACACATCTCACTTTGCCTTGGTTTTTCTCATTTTTCTTTGGTCCCAGCCGGGTAGCCGGCAGCCGGTCCACCTGACCGGCTGGGACACACTGCTTATTGTTAAGTTTTCATTTGTTACATTGGTGTTAGCCGGGTGGCCGGCAGCCGGTCCACCTGACCGGCTGGCACCCTGTTGAGTTGTTTCTTATAATTTTCTAAACTCGTAATTTATAATAGTTCGCATGGTTCGTTTATCGTATAAATTTACGTAGTGACTTATAATATTAATGTTTTGAGTATATGATAATTCATTCGCTTGTATCGCATGTTTTGTAACGGTTTTTGGTATGTCCCACTTTGAGTCGGTTTTACAAATGTTACGGTTTGAGCACTATTTTGTTATGTGCTTTGTACTCTCATTTCCTTGGCTACCTCCACGTTTGTAAGGCTGGAATGTCGGAACGGGGATGTATCCTACTGCTTAATTGCATGTGTTAGTGGGCATACGACGACGTTGTTGAGAGGCGAACGCTTTGCGTTGATCGACCCGGCCGTCAAATGTTGTGTACTTGCGAGGTGGTGTTCTTTGCATGTAGCGTACCGCATGTTGTGAGGCTTGTGCTCCTTTCCGCCTCTTTCGTGAATGTCGACCGAATTTGGGGTACTCGGCGTCTATGATTGACCGAGTCTTGGATGCAAAATGTTTATCGCATGTCGAATCGGAAAACGTTATTCCGAGAGTCTGGCCAGGTTTAGACTAGGAGCGTATTATTATCGTCGTTCTACCGGAGGAAATTAGTTCACATATACGAAATGTAATCGTGTATGCGTTCAGGGAAATGCTTATCTCGTGGATGCCTTTTAATCATACTTGCCATGTACACGGTGCTAGTGCGTTTCATTTACCGTGAGAGATGTTGTCATTGTGTCGTTGTGTTTGGATGGATGATTACATGATTCATTATTCATGATCATTGCATGACTTGGCATGGTTTGTTTGTCGAGTCTCAATCTTATCAAACTTATACCGCTAACGGTGAGATGTAAGCCCTAGTGAGCGTATTCGGTTGCCTAAGAGTGTCTTCCCCGAGTCTTTGTATTACATGATGGATTCGGATTTGTATTCCATATGCTGTGACAACCCTCGCGAATGCGGAAATAATAAACAAACAAGCATGTGAATTATATTGCGGAAATAGGTAGTTTTTAAAAACTTTTATACATGCAAGTTAAATAAAACGAGGAGTGTCAAAATATTACAACTAAGTGCGGAAAATAACAAAGATACGGAGTCTCTCAAAATGTTAGCAAAGAACAAGTGTTTAACAAAATAGCTATATCGCTATAGGTGAAAACTTCCAGGGACACACCGCCCGCTAGCTCACCACCCGACCCAAAACATCATATCCAAACAAAGCCTCCAAGCAAGCAACTGTTCATTCATAAAACATGACGCCCACCGTCAGTTGGGATTACCTCCGGGGTTCTTCTCCCTGCCATATCACCTTTACCGTACATATAAGGAAATACAAAAGTAGAGCCATGCATATATGATATACATGTGATTTTATGATAAGAATAGATAGGCAATCCAATATATAATGATAAGATCATATGGAAATCAAATCCGAAACCATCATGTTATTCAAAGACTCGGGGAAGACACTCTTAGGCAACCGAATACTCTCACTAGGGCTTGCATCTCACCGTTAGCGGTATAAGATTGATAAGATTGAAACTCGACAGACAAACCAGTCAAGTCATGCGATGATCACGATAAATACAACATATTATCATCCATTCACAAACCAAGACATTGACGGTGTCCAATCGTGCAATGACCATGAACAATATCATGAAATCACGCATTCAAAGAACGACACAAGACGACAATTCTCACGGTAAATGAAACGCACTAGCATCGTGTACAAGCAAGTATGATTAAAAGGCATCCACGGAATAAAGCATTTCCCGGAACGCATACACGATAAAGCATTTCGCGTATGTAGACTAATTTCCTCCTGGTAGGACGACGATAATAATACGTTCCTAGTCTAAATCTGGCCAGACTCTCGGAATAAATCATGTTCCGATTCGACACGTGGTAAGACGTTCCACATCCAAGACTCGGGCTTATAAAATATATATGCCGAGTACCCCAAATTCGGTAGATCAATTCACGAAAGAGGCGGAAAACTAGCTCAAGCCTCATAACATGCGGTACGCTACATGCAAATAACACCACCTCGCAAGTACACAACATTTGACGGCCGGGTCGATCAACGCATAGCGTTCAACTCCCAACAACGTCGTCGTATGCCCACTAACAAATGCATTTAAGCAGTAGGATACCTCTCCGTTCCGACATTCCAGCCTTACGAACGGGAAGGTAGCCAAAGGAATGAGAGTACAAAGCACAAGACAAAATAGTGCTCAAACCGTATCATTTGTAAAAAACGACTCAACGTGGGACATACCAAAAACCGTCACAAAACATGAGAATAGGGAATCATATAAGTTTAAATATGATAAACATGAGTCAATACATGATACATAAGCATTAGAACAAGTTTATGAAGCATAATGAATAAAAACATTGATCACCTCTCCAAAACAACGTTGTTTGGAAACCAACGAAACAAGGGTCCACTTCAAACGGTCATAAATAGAGTTCTA